>JAGKQL010001477.1:30671-65022 GCA_018398635.1 Cyprinodon brontotheroides
TTTAGATCACCTTTGCTCTTTAGGCAATTTTCCATCTAAAGGCAGCTTAGAGAACACAGGCTGTGTAACATCTTGTGATTCTACTTGTAAATTATGGAACCAGCAATATGGATGTAGATATCAAGGTAAGCTGGAGCAGAGGTCTAAACCATGGACATCTAAGTGTACAGAGGACACTTCTTCTGCACAGGAATGCTACAGGCTGGTTTCCTGCACTTGTTGCCACTATCTGGTGAATTCCAGTACAGCACATTTTACTTGGATCAGCTCAAAAGTGAAATTCGGGGCTTTTGGGGACACATCCAGGGCTGTAGCTGAAGTAGCCACACCATAAAAGCCACACCATAAATCTGCCACTGCTTTCTTATTTCCAAAAATTGTTTTCAAATCGTTGTGAACGGCTTGGACCTTATAAGCTTGCACTTCTTTTAAAACTCTTTTTCAAAATATGTTTTATAAATTTCTACACACACACACACACACACACACACACACACACACACACACACACAAAGAAGGAAGTTATCCTTGTGTATTCAAGCACATTTATGTTCAAAGGGATTGTAATGACTAGCCTATACACACAAATAGTTAAATATAAAAAAATATATATTTCTAGTTAAATATAGATATATATTTACAGTTTGATATTATATGTGTATTTTTGGTTAAATATACATACTATATAATGATATAGTTATATGTTTACTGTTATATATTATATATAGTTTTTATTTTAATAAATATTATGTATATTATAAATCCTCATCACACCTTTTAGAAATCAGGGTGTTTAAACTACTTTTCTCTGAATCTATCTCTTCTACCCATCAGCTCCTATTTTTTTGATAACAGAAAACCAGTAACTGTGAAACATAACAATAACCTACTCATGAAAGGTAATTCCACTGGATCTGGTTTATAGTCTCATTTGATTTTTGCACCCATAGGCGGAATAAAAACCTGGGAAGCTCTGGAAGTTTGCTATCTATCAAAAAACAAAAATCGAAATTATCGCGCTTCGCAGAAGAAGCCATTAGAAGCCGCCAGACTCATGACTGCCTGCGATGGAGAGCAGCACTGAGGAGCGGCTGCTTAAAGGCTGTGGCTACAAGGGAGACGTCTTGGCTGCCGTGGGTTATAAAATGAACCACCTTGCAAAGTCACGGCTTATTATTGAATCAGATTGATCCAAACCTCTTTGAGAGCCACTGTTGGACGAAAGGACAGGACTGAAGACGAGGCCTGTAGTAAACCAGACCTAGCTAAACGCCTTCACTCCACCAAACCAAAACTGTAACATCATCCTTCCCCCTTTCCATCTCATGCTTAATAAGTGCTCTGCTTGGATGAACTAGGTAGAATGGATAGTTGTGGTAGTATTTTATTTAAAATAAGCTTTCTGATTTAACTTCTGGCTTTACGAGTTTTAACTGAATACTGAATGCTCCCTAAGCAGACTGAACGAGCCATGTGTGCCTGAAGGCACTCCTATATTGGACTGGCTAGCAATGTAGCTCCAGCTACCTCATACTGAACACGTTATAGAGGGTGCATAATGAGCTAACCCTTTCTTTGCTTCAGCTGTATCCGTCTTTACCAGAACCCCTCGGCCAGCTAAGCTAACCCATATCTCTTTCAGCCTTATCAAGGTTTAATGCATTCCTGAGTCATTATTCATTTTTCACCATAAAATTGAATGAAACAGCCTTTTTTTGACAGCAGTTAACATCTCTGTCTCAGGGTTTATTGACATTTATCTGCTGCTATTTTAAAGGACACTTTTAAATGCATTAAGCCTTAAATTTCGAACATCCCTCAGATTTTAAACAGTCTCTTAAACCCCTCTTCCCCTTTTATTTATCTTTATTTTAACTTATTTTCAGTAGTGTTTAGTGTCTCTTATTAGATATATAATACTACTGTGTGATTGTAGCTAATAAAGGTACCATCATTTTAACCTGTGGTCTCTTGTGTTCATTTTACACAGTGAACGATTTATCACTCAGGGTGGATTCACTCTTCTCTCAGTGGCATCTGAATGAACAGAGACACATTTATTTGGTTCATGATTAATAACATTGTTAATAGCCATAGTCTAAATTACTAATGTGGTGAAAGACAACCCAATTTTTAACAGTCGGATTCAAGAGTCCAACCTTTTAGGTAAGGGGCTAAAAACCCTGGTCAGTATTAAAGCTGAGTGTGTATGACGTCATCTGTGCGCCGCCCTAGACGCGTAACAGGAAGCCCAGGCCACAGGCGGCTACACTCTACTCCTTCTATTAATTTGGCTAGCTATTCTGAATCGTTCAATTCCATTTGGAGAGCGAGATCATCTGTGGTAGTAGCACTAGACATCTTCTAGGCATGTGAGTAAAACTAGCAGCAGTTCAGCGGACAGGATGAAGGAACGGTAGCTGGTGTACGCGGATGTCTCCATAACCATACACTGTCTTTTTTTATAAAAAAAATAAATAAACTCTCTGCTTAGGACTTTCATATTTTTATACAGGTCTTCAAATCCAACATAGTGTAGTTTTGAAATTTATTTTTATATTCCTGCAACTTATAAATACTTAAGAGAAACTTTAGAGCTGCACACTCCTTAGAAAATATAACAGTTTACATCTAAAATGACGGGAGTACAGCCAATATAAACAAAGCTAACAAATTAAAGGCTTCTTTTATGGCCTGGATTTGTTCCTGTTCTGATCAGTCTGCCTGACCTGTCTTCGTACTCCTGCTTGATTTCTGCCTGTGTACCAAAGCCTGGAACTGCTTCCTGAGTCCGCCCTGGATTTCCCTTCTGTACCTCTTCAGATCTCTGATCTCCTGGCTCTGACTCCCAAGCACATCCTTGATACCTTTGGCTTCACCCTCTAGATTATCCTGCATTCCTTCGTCTGCCCCGGTTCTGATGTCCTACCTGTCCTCCAATCTCTGGGACTTCAATATTCGGGACTCTCAGAGCGGCGCCCACCACATCTTGTTGGCTGCCAACTGGCTGGAACCAACCTCATCCTCTGGGCATGGACTGAACTTCCAAACCAGAGGTTCCTGCCTTAAGACGCCAATGCTGTTCTCTACAGTTCTGTCTTATATAAACCCTTTGTGAAACTGAACAGTCTCTCTGCCTCGAAAACTCTGTCCTTTTATTCTGAGCCTGACACAAAGTAGTGCGTTTATATACACTACCGTTCAAAAGTTTGGGGTTACATTGAAATGTCCTTATTTTTGAAGAAAAGCACTGTAATTTTCAATGAGAATAACTTTAAACTAGTCTTAACTTTAAAGAAATACACTCTATGCATTGCTAACGTGGTAAATGACTATTCTACGCTGCAAATGTCTGGTTTTTGGTGCAATATCTACATAGGTGTATAGAGGCCCATTTCCAGCAACTATCACTCCAGTGTTCTTAATGGTACAATGTGTTTGCTCATTGGCTCAGAAGGCTAATTGATGATTAGAAAACCCTTGTGCAATCATGTTCACACATCTGAAAACAGTTTAGCTCGTTACAGAAGCTACAAAACTGACCTTCCTTTGAGCAGATTGAGTTTCTGGAGCATCACATTTGTGGGGTCAATTAAACGCTCAAAATGGCCAGAAAAAGAGAACTTTCATCTGAAACTCGACAGTCTATTCTTGTTCTTAGAAATGAAGGCTATTCCATGCGAGAAATTGCTAAGAAATTGAAGATTTCCTACAACGGTGTGTACTACTCCCTTCAGAGGACAGCACAAACAGGCTCTAACCAGAGTAGAAAAAGAAGTGGGAGGCCGCGTTGCACAACTGAGCAAGAAGATAAGTACATTAGAGTCTCTAGTTTGAGAAACAGACGCCTCACAGGTCCCCAACTGGCATCTTCATTAAATAGTACCCGCAAAACACCAGTGTCAACATCTACAGTGAAGAGGCGGCTGCGGGATTCTGGGCTTCAGGGCAGAGTGGCGAAGAAAAAGCCATATCTGAGACTGGCCAATAAAAGAAAAAGATTAAGATGGGCAAAAGAACACAGGCATTGGACAGAAGAGGAAGACTGGAAAAAAGTGTTGTGGACGGATGAATCCAAGTTTGAGGTGTTTGGATCACAAAGAAGAACGTTTGTGAGACACAGAACAAATGAAAAGATGCTGGAAGAATGCCTGGCGCCATCTGTTAAGCATGGTGGAGGTAATGTGATGCTCTGGGGTTGCTTTGGTGCTGGTAAGGTGGGAGATTTGTACAGGGTAAAAGGGATTCTGAATAAGGAAGGCTATCACTCCATTTTGCAACGCCATGCCATACCCAGTGGACAGCGCTTGATTGGAGCCAATTTCATCCTACAACAGGACAATGACCCTAAACACACCTCCAAATTGTGCAAGAACTGTTTGCAGAGCAGAAGCAGGCAGCTGGTATTCTATCGGTAATGGAGTGGCCAGCGCAGTCACCAGATCTGAACCCCATTGAGCTGCTGTGGGAGCAGCTTGACACTTTTGAACGGTAGTGAAACGAAAATTATGTGATTTCAACAAATTTTTTGTGATACAAATCTAGAACATTTGGTGTATGTTTGTAGCTATCTTTATTCCAATGCCCCCAAAAAATCCAGACCAGACAAATGCATTGGGAAGTCTTCTTGGGAAATAGGGCATCAAACTGTTATATCTCAGTATACATATAGAAGGTCGCAGAAGGCCTAACAGGTTCGCTAGAAAAGATAAGTAATAAAACAGCATTACATATGCAAAGGACAAACCAAGACCTGGCTGTCAACCTACAATGAGGGGTCGGACGAGGATTGCATTTTCAGGAGAAGTAATAGCAAGAGGCCCCAGGTACCTCTGGAAGAGCTACAGATGGCAGAATGCAGAATGTTACTTCCACTCCACAAATCCAGACCTTTAGAAAGTTGAGTTTAAAGTTTGCAACTAATCTTTTGGGCTTCACATATAACCAGGGGTACTATCAAATCAACAAAGCAGTTGCCTCGGTCAGAATGGCCCCAGTCAAAGTCCAGGCCAAAATCAAATTGAGAATCTGTGGCAAAATGTGGGAATTAAAATTCACCAATTATTGACTGAGCTGGTAATACGTCACAACAAAAAAATTAATTAAAGTTTAAGGCCATTTAAAAACATATGCCAGAGGTTCCTGTTATAATGGCAGTGGAGGGTAGTTCAACATAAAAAAGGTGTTGGGAGGTCAGCAAACAAATCCATGCCAAATGTCACACATTATTTAAAAAAAAAAAAAAAAAAAAGAAATAAAACCCAACAAAAAAAAATACACTTTTTTTGTTTGAAAAAAGTTTAAGCGGCGTGACTAAACCTGCTGCATTCCTCTGTTTAGAAAACATAGGGGGCCTCTGTGTAGTGATAGTGTTGATGAGTCAACACAACGAATACTCACCAATCGGTCTGTGACAGTTTACGCCACCAAGAAATGCTAATTCATTTAGGGTAGTTAGTTTTATTTCAGGGTGGTGAAGAGACAGCAGCAACAAACAAAGAAACTAACAAGAGAGCAGACGTGTTCTAGTTGCTTTTGAAATAATGGGACACTGGTGTTGTGTCAAAGGATGCAATAAAGTAATTCTAAACAGAAAATAGCAGATGGGGCCGCATTTTTTTTTCGTGAGGCCCCCACTTGGAAAAAAAAATACGACCGCAGACAGAGGGACTTCCAAAGAGGCGCCGGGCTGTATTGGTCGCTGCTGTGTAAGAAGGAAAGACATCACGCTTCATAAAATATCTTCCCTCATGTTCTGCGTTTGCTCGGGCATTTTCACAAAGGTAAGTCCTTATAAAATATACACCAATAGAAATCAACATTCACGGAAATGGTTTGTTTAAAGTTGCAGGAGTTCATGTAAACCTACTAAAACATGCTGTGGAAGAGAAGCTGAAAGTGATGTTTGTTTTTTTCGTTTTAGACCGCTAAATTTAATAAATAATGCATTATCTGTATATAATCATTTACAATAATCTGCAATACAAATATATTTTTTATGAATAAAATATATAAATATAAAAAACATTATAAAAACACTGTAGATGCCCCACTACGTAGCCAACTCGCTGCATTTATTCATCCTGTGCACCCACTTAAGTTTATTTATTATAATCCTTTGTTCGTCCTGTGGGCTTTTCAGTTTATTTATTTACCTCTGGCCTTACTAGTCCGATGTACTTGTGCTGTTTCGGTATAGCAAATTTCCCCAATGTGGGAAACATAAGCATATCTTATTTTATAACACATCTAATCTAATGGGCTCTGTTATTAAGGTGCTTTATATAGTGTTTTGAATAGATGTGTAAAAACACTCAACCTTTCATCTACTTTGCAGGTCAACCCCGCGCCATGACATGATGGGGCTTGACCCAGACTGGGCTCCATCCCTGCATCTGAACCACACTGACATCAGACCAACAGGCCACAGAACGCTCTTTAAGACGTGGTTATCGGGAACAGCTGAAAAAAAGAATGCCCTGCAAGCAACTGAAACGGGGCTCCATCAGGCTGATGAAAGGACAGACAGAATGTAACCTGTGTGTGCTCAGGTGTGCAGAGATGAACCGTCTTTTGGAAGAAAACAGAGAGCTGCGGCGTGAACTTGATGAGCTGCAGATTTCTGATTGCTTCTTTGGAGACAGTAATGAAAAAGTCAAGTACTATACGGGTCTACCAAACTTGGCAACCTTTATGGCCTCTCATGTCTGCTCAAAATAAAATTCTCAGTCCATTTCAAATGCTTCTGTTAACCTTCATGCGTCTGAGATTGGATCTGCCCTCACAACACCTTGCTTATCTCTTCCGTGTTTCACCAAAGACAGTGTACAGAACATTCAATGAAATGCTGTCATTTTTATATGCAAATCTAAAAGCGTGCAATTGTGTAGCCAGATAGGGCACTTGCACAAAATTATGCCTCATCCGGTTTGTGGATGCCTTTGGACATAGAGTCACAGTGATTA
Source organism: Cyprinodon brontotheroides (assembly GCA_018398635.1). Lineage (NCBI taxonomy): Eukaryota > Metazoa > Chordata > Actinopteri > Cyprinodontiformes > Cyprinodontidae > Cyprinodon > Cyprinodon brontotheroides. The sequence goes on from JAGKQL010001477.1 coordinate 37,637, forward strand.
TTGACTGTTTGAAATTTTCAAACCAGCTAATAAATGAATGCAAGATCAAATTGCATTTCAACTTTATTCTTCTTTTTTATTCTTCTTTTCACACCAAATAGAATTTTGCTTTTTAAAGTTACTTTTGAAAATAACAGCAAAACAAATATAAGTTTCAATCTTCATCACTTCAAATATTAAACAATGTTTCTGAGGCTGTAAAAATGTGTGGCTAATAAAAAGGGGATTTGAAATTTGAAACAAGTGTATTTATTATCTTTTAAATCAAACAGAGAATTTATGAAAATGCAATACAAAAATCCTCAAATACATAAATGATGCAGAACAGTGCAAAGCTTCAAATGTTTTACTTTTTCTTCCTCCCTCAGATATAGCAGATTGCTCTTTTAGATTAAATTAGGAAGATTTTCATTTTCCAGGACTTGTTTTCACTGTGGTCTGTGGTCTTCCGTAGAGATATGACCCAACAGGTGATATATCTGTGAAGAAGACTGCAGATCCCAGTGAAACTGGAAGCCTGAATAAAGTGAACAACAAATACAGTGTGCAACTTATCAATGTGCAAAAATTGCAGCCAAGTTTTTCGTTCAGCCTGATGTGAGCAGCACAAACTGCTCTAATAACTGCAACTATCCTGGCTCCCACAACATCTGCCTTGTCACTGTAATAATAATATATATGCTCGTTCCTAACGCTTTAAGAAAGTTTGTCTGGGTAGAATGCTCGTTCAGTTTTCATTTCCATTTTAACTGATAATCTCACTGCTGGCAGCGCTCTCTCTTGTTTCTGCTGTTTTGAACTTTCTTCCGCTCACCACAAAAATGGCGCTAGGGGGCGTGTCAGTCACGTGTCTGACAAAGACCGATAAGTAAAACAAGAAAGCAGTTTGTTCTTAGTGTTGGTAGCTGGTTGTGACTCCTAGGGAGGAGGAGCCAAGATGGCGAAGCGAGCAGACGTGCTGTGAATAGCTCAGAGTAGCGAAACCTTGCAAGTCAATAGAATAAATGTATGTCAACGAAACCCTGACTTACTAGATATAAGACTGGAGAGATCTTACTTCACAGAAACGTGTAAGTAACTCTGAAAACCTCCCGGAAAACGTTATTGTAGAACATGGCTAACGTTAGCACCAAAGCTAACGCTAAGATGAAGGCGCTGCAGACACACGACTATTGTGGTCCGGAAAGGATGGAAACTAACAGTAGAGGAACCAAAAACACTTTAACATCTCCCGCTAAACCATCACAGAAAAAGACCAAAGTAGACGACGTGGTAGGTGCTGAAGCCCGTGTTGAAGAAAACTCTACCGCTGCCATCCTGTCTGCCATCAGCACGCTTCAGACCATGATGCAGGATTTCAGAGTGGAGTTGAAGCAGAACACACTGACTATAACCAACATTGCCAAAGCGGTGGAGTTTAACTCTGCCGAAATCAAACAATGTAAAGAACAGTGTCAAAAACTGGGCGTGGAGGTGAAACAACTCAAAGAGGAAAACGCAGAATTTGGAAGAAAAGCAGCAGAAATGGAAAAAAGAGCTGCAGAGATGGAGCGCTATAAAAAAAAATGGAACCTGCGGGTTATTGGATTACCGGAAGGAAAAGATGAAAACACGAGACAAGTCATTTCTGATATCATCGGAAAGATAGCACCACACTGGAGGGAGAAGATAGATTTCATCCTAGATTCTGTGTACCGACTGGGACCAAAAAACACCAACCTCCCTCGTCAGATCATCCTGCAGTTCACAGGACGCCACTTCAGGGATGAACTCTGGAGGATCACCAAACTTCACCCTGTCTGCAAGGAGCTGAACATCCGCCTGGCAGAAGATCTCACCAGGGAGGACAGGGAGGCACGGAGGGCTGTGTGGCCCAAAGTGGAACAAGCAAGGAAAGCAGGACTAAAGACGGTGTTCCGAGGCCCCTATGCCTTCATTAATGGTCAAAGAGTCTCACCATAGACACAACCGTCCAGGGTTTTAACCCCAAAATAAGTAAGTTTGAGTGAAAAAGTATTTTCAAGGTTTTGCTACTGTCATATCTCCCTAAAAAGGAACCGTTACTGTTCTAAGCTCAGGAATCTAGTGTTGTTGATTGTTAATTTGTTTTTGCTCTATGTTCAGTTTAAAGAGCAATATTCTTTTAATATCTGTTAATGCAAGGGGTTTAAGAAACATAACAAAGAGAAAAAGCTTTTTTTTATTTTGTAAAGGGAAGAAGTCAAATATAATTTTTTTGCAGGAAACTCATTCTAAGAATGATGATATTGTGTTTTGGGCCAAACAGTGGGGAGATGAAGCTTACTTTAGCCATGGTACTCCAAGATCAGCAGGTGTCGCCATCCTCCTAAATAACTTTAAAGGTCAGATAATGTCCCATATAGCAGATGAGTATGGTCACTGGATCATTCTTATTATTAGCATTGATGGTCTAAAATTCATATTAGTCAACATTTATGGATACAACGTCCGCAGAGAAAACCAAAACCTACTGGATCAAATTGGCTTACATTTAGACAATCTCAAATTAACATTCTCAACTGATAATGTCATAATTGGTGGTGATCTAAACCTAGTTCATGATGATTTTTTAGATAAATATCCTAGTAGATACTCTGCAAGTCACCCAAACATCACATTCACAAACTTTTACGAAAAACATAATTTGGTTGACATTTGGAGACATTTAAATCCAGGATTAACTAAATACTCCTGGTTTAGCGCGAACCATAAATTTAAATCCAGAATTGACCACTGGCTGATTGCTAATCATTTACTATTATATAATATTAGCTCTGATATCTCTGCTGCACCTCTAACAGATCATTGTATTATCTTACTGCAGATCAAACCTAATGATAACACTGTCCACTCACACACATATTGGAAGTTTAACTCCACTTTGCTTAAAAACAATGACTACTGCCAGAAAATCAAATCATTAATTAAAGAAATATCCAAACTGGAGGAACTAACAAATGCTACCAAAAAATGGGAATTTTTAAAATATAAAATACGCTTATTTACCATTTCATTCAGCAAAATTGTTAAAAAAGACAGGGAAAAACAAGAAGTAGACATTATTAATCAGTTAAATATTTATTGCAACAGGCCTAACCCAACTGAAGACGATAGACAGAAGATTCTAAACCTCCAACCTAAACTAGATGAAATTTACAACCGTAAGGCCCAAGGGGCCTTCATCAGATCCAGAGCTAAGTGGATAGAGGAGGGAGAAAAAAATTCTGCATATTTCTGTGGTCTTGAGAAAAGGAGACAGGAAAAAAATAGCATCAGATCCTTGATGGTTAATGATAATGAAGTCACGGATGAAAAATTGATCTCTACTGAAATCTTTAAATTTTATAGCCAGCTCTATAGCTCTAAGTTCTCTCACATGGACTGTGAACTTTTTTTTCTTGAAATAATCAAACATATTCCCCAAGTGGAGGACAGCCTCAAACAAACATGTGATAATCCAATAACAATTAGAGAACTTGATGCAGTGATTGGACGTCTCTCTCTTAACAAAGCCCCAGGATCTGATGGTCTCACAGGAGACTTTTACAGACACTTTTGGACAGATTTAAGAGACCTACTGTTACAAGTTTTTACTGAAATATTTGAAACCTGTGAGCTTCCACCAACAATGAGACATGGGGTTATCGTCTCAATTCCAAAACCTGGGAAAGATCCCAGAATCATAGATAACAGAAGACCCATTACTCTTAGAAATTCAGACTACAAACTTCTAACTTACATCTTCAAGTCTCGTCTCCAAACAGGGATTTTAGATCTAATTGCAGATACATAGTCAGGATTCTTAAAGGGAAGATCAATCCATAATAATATTAGATTGGTAATGGACATCATTGAATATAGAAACCAAATAGAAGATGATGGCTTCCTTCTCTTTCTAGACTTCTACAAAGCGCCTGACTCCGTGGAGCATCCATTTATTCTTTCGACTCTCAAACACTTTGGTTTTGGAGTCAAGTTTATAAAATTTATTGCTGGATTGTATCGTGATATTAACAGTTGTGTCCTACTGCCCAGTGGCACCACCCCAAGCTTCAAGGTTAATGTGGGGATTCCTCAGGGCTGCCCCATCTCACCATACCTGTTCATCTTAGCCACAGAAATGCTAGCTATCTATATTAAGAACTGTAATGATATCGAAAAACTTAATGTACTTGGCACAAACATAATAATTAGCCAACTAGCAGATGACACAACTATATTCCTGAAAGATAGACACCAAATTTCAAAAACTATTGATAAAATTGAAAAATTCTCCAAAGCCTCAGGCCTAACATTAAACATTAAAAAGTGTGAATTACTGGCTGTACATGAAACCCCACTGAAAGACATCTGTAATATCCCTATCAAATCTGAAATTAAATATCTGGGTATCCATTTATCCAAAGACCAAAAACAGAGCCAACTTCTGAATGTAGAAAATAAAATAAAAGAAGGCAAGTCACGACTAAACTTATGGTTGCAGAGGGACTTATCAATACTAGGACGGATCTACCTAACTAAGATGGAATGCTTATCTAGATGTATCTACCCGGCTTATTCCAATGCCATTCCAAAAAGATTAATTAAATCTATCAACCAAATCAACCTAAATTTCATTTGGAGAAATAGACCACATTATATGAAGAAAAGCAGTATGGTTAAAGACGCAAAAGATGGGGGTCTCAAAGTTATTGATTTTGACTGTCTAAATGGGACCATAAAAATAAATTGGTTAAAATCTTGGATCAAACACAGCAACTCCTTTTGGTTTTGTATTCCAAGGTCCTTGTTCAAGAAAATTGGAGGATTGGATTTTCTTCTTAGAGCGGACTTTAATGTTGACAAATTGCCAATAACACTATCAGAGTTTCACAAACAAATCCTATTGTACTGGAAAATGTTATATGTGCATAACTTCTCACCCCACACAACTGTTCTCTGGAACAACAGATATATTCTGCACCGCAACAAATCTTTGTTCTTTGAAGACTGGTATGGGAGAAATATATGGTCCATAGTAGATTTAATGGATGCCAACGGAGCTTTTTATAATTATAAACAATTTTGCATTAAACATCATTTCAAACCTTTAGAGTCAGACTTTAACAAATTACATAGAGCACTACCCCAGGAATTTGTTTTTTTAATCAAAAATACTTTGGCATATCATCCAATTCACCCACAATTAGCTACTCTGTCAATTCAAGGGATTAACATTATGGATAGGAAATGCACTAACCATTTTATCAGAAACTGTTTTAATGAATACCTTTACCCTGAAAGACAAAATAAAAATAACATCCTACAAAAATTTGATAAAAGCTCAATAACTAAACTAAGAACAATGTATCTAGCACTTCCTATACCCCCAAAGGTGAAAGAAACACACTTCAAAATAATGAACAACATTTACCCCTCTAAAGAATTATTGAGACTTCGCTTTGGTATAGATGATAACACATGTACGTTCTGTGAAAATGACATTGAAACTACGGACCATGTTTTCTTCTCATGTTCAGTGGTGCAAACATTTTGGAGTGATTTGCATAGGTGGATTAAACAACAACAATTTTCATTCCCAACCGTTATTTCCAGGGACGATATCACTTTTGGTCTAATATTGCAAAGTAAAACTGATGAGCTCTGTGTTAATACGATTGTATGTCTAGCTAAATTTTTCATTCATAAATGTAGAATTGTCAAATCATCTCCCGAACTTGTTGTTTTTTTAAACGAGTTTAAGCTATATATAAAATCATTAAAGTTTCTGAAAGGTTCTAAAGCACAAAAAATATATGATACCCTAAAACGCTTCCCTACAGAAGTAAACAGCTAAAACACAGACTGAATTCTCCCCTCATGTTATACTTTCTTATTTTCCTTTACCTATATTATTGTTTTTATTTTAAAATTATCCTTATAAAATTCTATTTTGTTTATTTATTTGGTTTTATGTCTTTGATGTTTATGTTAACAGCCCTCTATAGCAAGTCTATGTTTTAGATATATTTCAATCTGTTTGAAGAGTTGTTCCCCCTGGCTATATTTTCTATGTAACCTAACTTGAAGAAACGAAATCTATGCAGCCATGTTTGTCTGTAAAAAACTTGTATTTCAACTTCTCTTTTAAGGGATAAATATATACTGGCCACTAATCAACCTCTGCCTGCAGAAACTGTTTATCGAACTTATAAAACCAAATAAATCTCATTATGGAAATAATTGAAATAACATCTTGTTAAAGCAGGCGGGAGACATTTTCCTGCCACTGACAAATTTACGCATAATCAGTAGGTATGATGAACAGCACCCCTTTATCGTTTATTAACTATTTGGAAAAATAAATATTAATATTTTAAACCAAATCAATAGTCATAATAGCAAATAAATAAATAAATCATATCCATAAAGCATTTAACTTCACAATTGAATGAATCTGAATCTACGTTTTGGTAAATTCTAATTTGGGCGGAGGGCAGTGAAGTCATCGCGGATCTTTATCCTTAAAAGACAAAAACCATTCACTCAAAAAGGTGATCAAAGTTACTAATACGGTGAAATCGGATCTTGGAAGTTAGGATATGCCTTTTTTTCATCAATAGTCAGCCTGCTATAGTTGTTCTAAGGAAAATCCACCCAGGTAGATTACTGAAAAAATGCTTTACTACAACAAGGAAGGAATGAGGAGCCCAGTTCAAGCATGGCTCACGTTCTCATTTCCGACGCATCCATTACCACAATTTCAGCTCTATTCATAGTGATAAAATGTTGATATCCTAACTTCCTCATTTGTCTTTTAGCTTTGTGATTTTTTTCGCGGGTTTCTGAAGATGCGCCAGTTTGATGAGACCAATACTGTTTTAGTAAATTGACTGTCGGTTCTTCAAGCTGCTCCTCACCACACATCTACACTGTTATAAACAATAACACACATATACAATATACAAAACGTAATAATTTTAAATGAAAAACATTCTGTACTTACTGCAGTTGTGTGTCCTGTCTGAGAGGAAATAAAATTCTTCAGATCATGTATTTAGTTACCTTAAGGGGAAGTATGTTATTTAAACTTAAAATCCTTAACCCATGAGTTGTACTTCTTCCCCTCTTTCTTTCTTCTTAAAATTTATGTTTCTTTCAGAGACATTTCACTGCTCTGGCTGCCTTTATTAGATCAACCTCCTGCTCTCCTATTTGACTCAAAGTTCCCTCCCTCTTTCTACAGTTTACTAATGGGTGGAGAGAAGTCACCACCCTGGAGCTTTCTCCACCACCCCCTCCACAACAAATAGCCTGCTCTCACCCTGACAGGAAACACATAGAAGACTCTGTGGTTAACACACAGTTGTAAGGACATGTCATACCATTAGCCAACTCAACGATCTGTTTTTTTCACATTATCATGGTCCATATTACTTTTTTGGTGTTATGTATTTATTTCCCTTCCCCCATTGTGGGGATGAAGAAGTTCCTTTTTCCTAGCTCAGAGTGAGAGTCTGCTGATACCAAACAGGGTTAGAGATGAAGGAGACACAAACCCCTTTCAGATCATAAAAACCCTTACATTCTATCATGAATTGGATCATTTTCAAGATGAAGCTCCATCTGTCCAGTGAGATCAGAAAAACCTATGCTTAGATCATGGAACCATTATTTTGCTTTTTTTTTTTACTTGCCTAGACCATTTGTATCAAAAAATTTTCAGACATGTATTGAGCCAAGTGACAAAAGAAATGTCACCAAAAGGCACTATATGAGCACAGATTGTTCTACACATGGGCCAACAGAGGCCAGTGCCCCTGTATTGCAAACATTTAAATAAAAGTCCATTGTTCTTGCGGTTGGAATATGATGTTATAAGTTTAAAATAATAGGAAAAAAATTGTAATTCAAGGGAATAAATGTAATAATTTATTTGAAGAGCAGAAATGAAAATTCCTTTGGCAGATCATCTTAACTCCATGCTCAAATTAATGGCAAAAGAACTTATATTTTTTAAATGTTTATTTTTTTCTGCTGTGTATTACTATATCAACTTCTTAGGATTAATCAGACAGACAGAAGAAACTATAACCGATTCATCCCTTGGACCAATTCAATGTTAGTTATTTAGAAATGACTGTCAGCTATATGCCTCTGACTTATTAAGATCATAGTTTTGATCTGTTCTTTAGATGTGTGCAACCTTTTTTGCTTTGTTTTTTACTATATCTACTAAACGATTTTCTCTTGCCCTGCAAACTTTGCATGTGTTTGTTATTTTTTTGTTCTGTGCCCCCATGAAAAAAACACTGGCCCCACCCAGGCCCCCTTTTTCTTTATATCGTAGGGCTGCACCTAAAGGTTATTTAGCAAATATTAATATGTCAATTAAAAAAAAAAAAACATATTAATACATTTGCTAGTTTGAGTGGGGGCTCAAACTAGCAACCTGCTGGTTATCGGACCTCTTCTAATTGAAGAGCCTTTGTCTAATATAAGAAACTACCAGCCTCAACTGGGATTTAAGCACCCACAGGAAAAAGAAAAACAGATAAGGAGTAGTCTGGGAAATCCTTTTCATTTAAAACAAAATAAGGAGGGCAAATAATTATTGGCAGCTTTTTAACTCTGGTAATAACCTAACAAAGAACAAGGAAAGAGCACAAATTCCCCTCTAGGAAAAAGACATCCCCTATGGCAGTGATTCCCAAAAGGGGGTACGCTTACCCCTAGTGGTCAGCGAATTCATTACAAGCGGTATTCAATTCAAATAAATTCAGTTTATTTCTATAGTGCCAATTCACAACGCATGTCATCTCAAAGCACTTTACAGTTCAACCAGATCATCCAGTCAAATTGATTCAAAGTTTTCTATCTCAGGAAAAACAGTCGATTGCATCGACTCATTAACTCGGATGCAATCCCTCACACTAAGCATGCTTGTAGCGACAGTGGAGAGGAAAGACTTCCTTTTAACAGGAAGAAACCTCCAGCAGAACCAGGCTCAGTGTGAGCAGAGATACAAAAAGCAAATGGCGGCCCCGTCCAGGAAACACACAGCCAAGCAAACAAGCTCCAAGCCAGCTCCCATGTCAGAGGACGAAGAGAGCACATCCAGCCAGTCACGCAACAACATTACATTACTGTAATGTTGTTGCGTGTTGCTCTCAGATGTAGTTAAAACTGGGAGCACCAAAAGGGGGTGTCCAGCACAGTCCACCCCCCCTCCGGGACATAGGCGTTGCCCCACCCCCACCCCCCACCCATATTAATCTTGAGACAGCAGATGCTGTCTCAAGATTAATATGATCCAACAACAGATCTCTGTACTGATTGATGTTGAGTTTATCCTTACTTTTCCAATTCATGAGGATAGTTTTCTTTGCGATACATAATGCAGTGAATGCCATGCAAACTGATTGTTTTTCCATAGAGCTTCCCTCAAAGTCACCCAGCAATCAAACTGAAGGGAAAAGTGGGATTTTACAACCCAGGCACAGTGATAGATCCTTACATACCTGTACCCAGAACCTCTGAACCGGCGTGCATAACCATAACGCGTGAAAATAATTATCAAGATGATTGCCTGTGCACCATGGAGAGATGTTAGATTTTGGAAAACCCATCTTGAATAATCTTTGACCTGTATAGTACACTCTGTGGAGGATTTTGTATTGTATTAATTGTAAATTAGGGTTTCTAGTCACGTTAAAAGTTCTTAGACATATCTGAGCCCAGATGTTTTGTTCAAAGCTGACTGATAAATCCTCCTCCCATTTAGTAATAGGAAGAAACCTCCATCAATATGCTTAAATTTATTTCTAATTATAGCTTTAATTTGCTCATATTCTAAGAATTTATTTTTGTTAATGCCATATTGCAAATTTAATCTAGCAAATGTGATAAACTCCGTACCTTCAAACAAATGATCCAGATATGTAATACCTTTATTCTTCCAGTACGGAAAGTTTATCACATTATTGTTTTGTAGAATGTCAGGGTTATTCCAGATGGGTGTACGACTGCACGGGATAAGTGATGAGTTCGTTATTTTTAGAAATTCCCACCATGCTGTCAGGGAAGAGCTGATGTTAATATTTTTAAAACATGGGTGCCGTTTGATCTTAGAGCTAATAAACGGCAAATCTGAAATTATGATATTACTGCATATATCCTGTTCTGTGTCTATCCAGGGCTCATCTAAGGGATTATGTTTTATCCATTTAGAGATGTATTGTAATCTATTTGCTAAGTAGTAGTGTTGGAAGTTAGGTAAATCTAGTCCCCCTCTGTCTTTAGTTTTCTGTAGTGTCTTTAAGCTGATACGAGGGGGTTTGTCCTTCCAAAGAAATTTAGAGATGGAAGAATCTAGAGATTTAAACCAGTCGGATGATGGTTTATTGGGGATCATTGAAAATAGGTAGTTAATTCTGGGTAAGACCATCATTTTAATTGAGGCTACCCTACCTATAAGCTTTTGAGAAAGATTCTAGTAATCTAATTACTTGAGAGAGGCAAGTGTTCGGTTATTGGAGATAAAGTAATACATCATCTGCGTAAAGACTAATTTTATGCTCTATTTTCATGCCTTTTATACCTTTAATCATATTTGTTTGTCTGATTGTAGCAGCCAGAGGCTCAATGAAAATAGCAAAAAGTGAGGGGGAGAGTGGGCATCCCTCTCTGGTGTCCCTCTGGAGACAAAAGCTGGAAGAATTTGGATTATTTGTCCTGACACAGGCTGTTGGGAAGCTGTATAATATTTTTAACCAATTTATAAAGGAATCGCCAAAACCAAATTTATGTTGAGTGGCAAATAAAAATGTCCAGTTTACTCTATTGAATGCTTTTTCTGCATTTAAAGAAAATATGTAGGATTTAAGATTTTTACTGTAGAAATAATCTAGTAAGTTCAGCAGTTTGCGTGTGTTAGCGGCTGACTGCCTTCCTTTAATGAAACCAGTTTGATCTGGGTGGATTATTATCTAATCGTTTTGCTAAAGCTTTACAGATTATTTTAATATCCACATTAATTAAGAATATGGGACGATAGCTGGTGGGAAACATAGGATCTTTGCCTGGCTTAAGCAGGAGACTAATGGTGGCAGAATTCATATTAACTGGAAATTTGCCAATATTTTGAGTTTCCTGCAACATTCTGTGGAACGTTGGGGCCACAATGTTCCAGAATGCTTTACAGAACTGAGTAGGGAACCCGTCTGGACCTGGCGCTTTATGATTTGGCAGGCTTTTTAATGCTTCCTTTAAGTGTTGACAGCGGTGAGTCCAGGGTCACTCTTTGACTCTTTGATAATTTAGGAAGAGTTATTTTATCCAGAAATCGCTTGATATCATTATATGATGGATTTAACTGTGATGTGTATAAAGATTTATAGAAATCTCGGAAGGCATTGGTAATACCCTCCGGATCCTGTAATGTATAACCAATTGAGTATGTAACTGCAAATACAGTCATTTTTTCTTTGTTTATTTTTAGCTGATTAGCTAAGAAACTTCCTGACTTATTGCTATGTTTAAAGTTATCAATTTGGAGGCTTTGAATTAAAAATTTATTTTGTTTTTAAATATATTTGTTTAGTTCTAGTTTTATTTTGCGGATTTCACCTAATTTTTCCTCATCTAGCGAGCTTTCTAGTAACTTAATGTTTTCCTCTAATTCCTGGATCTTTTTTGGTTCTAACTTTTTTTTATGAGATGAGAATGAAATAATTTTACCTCTCATCACTGCTTTCCCTGCTTCCCATAGAAAAACAAATACTTGTTTTTCCTCATCAGATGGTTATCAATTTTTATAAATTCATATGCTGTGATTTTCTGGAATTTTCCTATGGATTCTGTCTCTCACTGTTAGAATGTACATATGATTAAAATTGTAGATTGTTGCATTCTTTGTAAGTGGGCAAACCTGCAAAATCAGCAAGGGGTCAAATACTTATTTCCCCCACTGTAGCTCTGCTGATAGATCACTAAATTGATGGGAATAGCTGGATTGTAACAGCTGGTCCAGAATACACCTCGAGTTATTTATCATGATTATTTTATTTTAGTTTTTTTGTGGATGGACAGGTTGTGGGGGGGGGGGGTCGTTTCTGTGCTGGCTGGCTGGCTGGTGAGACTGGTGGGGCCCCCCTCTCCGGTGGGGCTCTCAGGGAACGGGGGTGCCTATGGCAATTCCCATACTGGTACACTTGTGAAAGTAAAATCTGTTGGGCTCCTTTTGGCATCCAGACAATTATTCTTTCTGCCACATTGCCAGACAGGACACTGTTAAAAAAAAAAAAAAAAAAAAAAAAGGTAGGGTTCAGGTCTAATGTCCACTAATGTTAGTTAGGCCAAACCAACATGACAGGGCAATGTCAAATTTCCCTTCAACAATTAATAATCAATTTACATTTTATAAATGACATAGATTCAGTTTATAATTGGTAATCAAACATGAATAAACTGTTAATTGTTACTAGATTAGACAGACTGTCATTTTTTACACACAACGTGTATGCAAAAGAAATTTATTTCAGTACATCTCAGTTATTTAGGGTCGGCAGAAGGTGACAAACAGCTTGAATGCAAAAGGTTCCAACTCTGTCTAGAGTTTGTTGTTTAAAAGTGAATGTGAAAAGGCAGTGTCTGCGTTTAATCACTGAGCAGCAGTGTTGTTTGTCCTTTAAACAAGACAACTGAGCTTAAATAACCAACTAAATGGTAAAAGGCCTTTCCCTATATAATGTTTTCTAGTCAGGAGACTTCTGCTGAATTAGAATCACTTCTGCCCAGATTACTTTAACCCCATTAATTAAACCCCATTCACCTAAAAAGAGAACTGCAGAGCCCAGTAATTGATAACAGATAAAAGCGCTGAGATCTGATGCTTGTTTTAGGTCAGTGCTAGCTTCTGTAATCATCTCAATATTCATTTTAATTTATCTAAAGTCAAAATAAAAACGTTAATAGCAACTATCTGAAACAGGTGAAACCAACAAAAATTCAGAAATCCAAGTTTTATCTGAAATACTTTATTCCTCCACCAGATGGCGCTCACACAGGAGCTGCTCCACAAGAGCTGAAAGCTGAACAGAGTAAAGCACCAAAAATGGAACTCATGAGTTTGATATTATTAAAACTTTAAAGTACAGTATTTTGATTATATTTTAACTCTTCACTATTATGTTATTCTTATACATTTGTATGAGCATTTTTTTTTCAATAATCTTTTTTGCCATTTCACCATTGTCAGAAAATAAAGAGATTCTACTCTATTCTATAAAAGGCGTAGAAAGATAAGTAACTCTTAATGTATGTATAAAACATTTTTCTGCAAAATCTCATATTTAATAAGGAAAAATAAATAGTTGAGCAAATTGTGTGCAATGGCAATAAAAATCCTATCAGATTTATATTCCCCCCCCCTGCAGATATATTAGAATCTGTCCTTAAATTACAGCTAAAGTTATTTATACAGTAACAGATAAAAACCTTTAGATAAACCAAACATTACCGCCACATATCTGACTCTATAACCATTAAAACAACTATTTTCATTCATTTCAGACGGAACTATTCACAGACTGGATTATATTAAGCTGAACTTCCAACATTCACATCTGTTCCACTCCAAGTATGTTTTCCTCTGATCACGGAGCAGCTGGCTTGAGAGGATACATTGGAGCCATCCTTCAAATCAGGCAAACGATTTGTAGGACACATAACGAGGATTCTTGGAATCAGACCAGACCTCAGCGCCGCTCTATGACATCCTCGTCCTTGGAATCTGGCCTTCAGAGGAAGCATCCCATAAATTCTGACCTCGAGGGTACAATGACATTTTTAGCTGAGAACACTGTAAAACATAATGGTGCAGGCAAATACTGCAATAAAAAGAAAATATAAAAAAGTTAATTTCAATCAATCAAATGAGCAGAACATGTAATGTTAAAGTAAAAAAAAGGCTTCAACAAAAATCTAATGCCTACAGAAAATATCAGAATTTTGTCTGTGCAAAATAATGTCTAAAATTTAAGTTTCAGTGCTGAAGGTTCCTTCCAGGTTGAAATAAATTATATGAGGTTCAGATGGTGAACGGCTTTTGGCATCAACCCTTTATAGGACAGGCTACCGTTTTTGATCACATGCATACCATTTACAAATGGAGCCCAACCCCCATATCCATCCATTCAGCAAAGATACTGCTACATGGCTATACATCTTATTTTGGCATTTGAACAATTAGATGAGCCCTGGAATCAAATATTACCTCCTGTAAATTAAGTTTAAAAAAAGTTATCAAGTTAACTGAAAGTTAAGATAATGTACAAGTTAAAAATTAAAGTTCAAAAGTTAATAAGCCTAGTTATTATATTTAGATTTATATCGAAATATAATTTTAGATATAAATCTACATTTTATTTCTCGGTTTTTCGTGAATTTCTTTTAGAAGTACTTTTGTTATTTTTCTTAATAAATTCAATTCAATTTCTCTTTATTGTCATTGTCACAAGAACAACGAAAAAAAAAAAAGTGCCATCGATCGATCAATCAGTGCATATGCTTAAAAACAAAAATCACTGTCACCCCCATTTACACATAATAAAATAAATAAATAACAATAACTGATAAAAACACTAATAAGAATAGTACATTCTCACACACATCATCCATGATGATTAATGGTTATTTTTGGTTGCATTTAGTTTTGTTATTGCTGTCGGGTAAGTGTCGGTAAATACGGGTAAGTTGGCGTTTCTTGTTATTATATCGTTTTAGTTTTTGCAATCAAAATATCAAGATCGTTTTAATTTAACAAAGGTAATAAGGTGTTACCCATCCATGCAGAAAGCCCACATTCATATCTTCAGGTAACACAGAGTACATGTCAGATTAAATAATACTACTTCAGCGATAGTTTCTGTGAAACTGTGTTACTTTATTGTATGTCTCGTACCATGTCTGTCAGTTGTGCTGTTCTTTTTGCATTTCGTTGCAGGTGATGAAGCAGACTGAAGATGTTTTATCACAATCTCCCTTTTATCTCCTCGTCCTTTCATCTTTTCTCCTTTTTTTTCCTGTTTTTCCTCTTCTGCTCTATTTACATTGCAGTGTCCATAAAATCTGTAAAACTCCCTGCATAATTATAATAAAGCTTCTTATATGCATAAAACAAGTGGAGCAGTATGGCGATAGCTGTACTGCTACATTTGTGAAAGTAAAATCTGTTGGGCTCTTTTTGGCCTCAAGACAATCATTCTTATTGCCACATTGCCAGACAGGATACTGTATTAAAGAAAAAAAAATTGTCCTGGATTTAAATAACTCTATTGGCTTGAAACTTGGATTTTTAATGGATTTCACCGAGTGCCCTATAAAGAGTTAATAGGATCACATTCAGTTTGTGTAGCAGGAGGCTTTTGTTCCTTAAATGATTGTCTGCGTTTTCTATAGAGCAGAAAACCACAAACTAAAGCAAAAACTCCAACAATGATTCCAACACTGATTCCAGCTATCAGTCCAGCTCTGTTTCCTCCATCCTTGTGTCCTGTAGAACAGAAGCAGGTGTTAGTCTGAGCCATCAGGTAGAACATGTCTGAAGATCATCATCTTCTGCTCTCAGAGCAGCTGATTCTACAGTCTGATCAACATCTTTAGGAAAAACACCAACATCCATCTACCATGAAGAACCAGGAAGCTGCTGGAGGTTCTGATGAAGAGAAAAACTGACTCACCTAGAAGAACAACTAGGGTGATAATGCGGATGGGATCCCCTTTTATATGTGATCTCTTCCTTCGTTTATTTCCTCCCTGATAAACTCGACACTCATAAGTTCCAGTATCATCAGTTGTCACGTCCTTCAGAACCAAAGATACGTCTCCATCCTTCATCTCTCTGTCCAGAAGATCCACCCGATTCTGGTAAGCTGGATGCTGGTCCTCAAGATCAAACCTGTCATCTCGATAAAGAGCAACAAGCTCTTCTTCTCCCGTAACATTTCTGAGCCACTCTACAACATCAGCCAATTGGTTATTGGGGGTTCTACATGGCAGAATCACGCTCTGTCCTGGTTTTGCAGTAATAGGCTGACCTGAGAGGAAACGGTAGAGAACAGACAAACCCTGATTAGACATCATTGTCTTCTAATGGTGGAACTGAACTAGTTCAGGTTATGAAATAAGAAAAAATTTATTAGAAACATTAGTAGACGATTAGCAAACCTATTTCTGGGACATAAAGAAAAGGTTTTACGCTGCAATTATACAGGAACATCTACAGTAACAAACAAACTTATCCATTTTCTGTTAAATACAGACCAAATTCATTCTGCTAGAGACTAAAATGACTTAACCTCTTCTAGATACCTGAGAACAGAAGGAAGAAAATTGGGTGAGTTTGCCTTTTCTTAAATTCCCTGCTTTAACTGATAAATAGGGATCCAGAAGAAGATATTTGTTCTTTTCCTAAAGTTGACTGTGATCCTTTTCCTGAGGTAAATAGTACAGATTCAAAGCTATTTGAGATGGATGGTAGACAGGAGTAGCTAAACTCATCACAGAGGGGTTTGTTTCTATGGTGGGAGCTCAAATAAAGAAATCGCATCAAACAGGATCATCTGAGTCATTCATGTCAGAATCCGTTTTGCCAATTCTTTCTATCCTCTTACAGACCTCAGTCTTCAGAGGTTTTGCTTTAGAACTTTTTTCTGACCCGATCTTATGAGATCAATTTGAATCCGAGCTGCAGAGGTAATGATAGCTGTCTGTTCATCCCTGCATGGTGGTTCTGAGATTATAGGAAACACTTTGGTAGCTGGATGCAGGGCCTGAAATCCACTGCAGTATAGCCGGAATAGTGCATTATCTGATCCATCCATGCAAATCTGTTTTATAATGCAGGAAATTCCTCCTTTCAAAAAAAAATCATGGCAATGTGTAGCTCTTCCTTTCCTTTGAAATGGGGGGGCTTGTTTCAGCTGCTCTCTTTCTTTTGCTTGATTAACTGTGGGGTTAAAGGAAGAACATATCTTTTGGGTTGGAAAACCTTCCAGGGAAAAATCTTGTAAGGTTTCCTACTCAGCTTAATATATTGCTTTGGCCATATCCTTTTCGGCAACAAAGTAAGCACTTATAAGAAGCCCCTTTATTTCATCTTTATGCTGCACTTCTAGATCATGGACAGCTTTTGGCCATGACATTTTTATCAAAATCTGCCTCACATTTCCTTTTCCCTGCTGCAGTGGGAGAAACGCAGTCAGATGAGGTTTTACAGCTTTGGTTGGTAAACGGTACCGAACCGTACATTTTACAGATGGAGCAGCTCATTTCACCGGGCTGTAGCTAGTTAGTCTGAAACATATCCTTCTGCTGCTTAGTGATGTTGATGCCTCTTGGAGGATCGGCGATATCTGGGTCAGTCATCACTGGGTCCGGCATCACTTTGGATTTGTGTTTTCTTAGAAGCTGGTTTCTCTGTTGATATGTTTTAGTGAGCGATCTATATTTGGAATACTTTAATCCTGTTTATATAATGCTGGAAATTCCCTCTTTAAAAGCTTGTGGCAACGTTTAGCTATCACTGATCTCCAGTCACCGGATTGCTGATTGCCTGTTGGTACTACACGGTGCTGTGACATCACCAGCCGCCATATTGGTACTCCTAACATGAGACCTGTAGTCATTAACTAATAGTCCCCAACACCCCCAAATTCAACAGTGAATTTCAGGCACTGTGGATGTGTGACGGGATGCTGGACCTCCTGTCGTTTGAGTTTCTTCCTAAGTTGCTGTATTCAATGTTACTCTAGTATCTGTCGTACTCTTCCTGGAGTTGACAACTTTTGAGCAGCTTTTAATTCTTTAACTTCAGGTAAATAACACAGTAATCCCAATGTCTTTTACAGACCACGAACCTGTTTCTTATCATTTCAGTTAACCAAACCTCCCATCTTTGCCTCTAGGTGGCGCCTAAAGACTGTTTGGATCGAGACTTTTTAGAAGATAGAAAAGATAACATGAAATGAACAGCTGCAAGAATAAGAGGAAGGATTAGCTGGAAACAATGTAATTATAAATCTAGGAATCTAAGTCCATGACAACTTTGCATTGACATTACATTTGAGAATTGGTATTGATAAATTGCTGGTGAAGATCCTCAGTCATCCAGGTCAGTCATTCCAAAAGACTTAACAAAACAATCTACTGGACTTTGTTTCCAAGTTTGAAGTAGTTTCTCTTCCATCCAGGAAGCTTTTTCCAATTCAAAATGTCAGAAATAGCGTTTAGTTCCAGGCTTTATAGAGTGGACCAAAAACACCTTGCTTTGGCTTAGAAGACATGTCATGTTCAATTTGACAATCTATAAATACCTACACATTAGGGGTGGAACTGTTCACAAAATCCACGGTTCGGTTTGGTTCACGGTTTTGTGGTTATGGTTTTCGGTATATGTTTATTGTTACACCGAAAACTAAAGAAAATTAATAAAAATTATAAAAATGTATGATTTTTTTTTTATGAAATTAATGAAAACAATCCCATAAAAATTAATGAATTGTAATTATTTTAAATGATCCGCGGAAACCTTGGATCATTTCTGCATGTTTTGCTCTGGTGCATGCTCTCTACCATCTCCAAGGGACTCAGAGCGGAGCGGACGGGAGCCACAGCGGAGGCTGTAGGCTTTGCTTTGAGCAGCCGGTCTGGAGCGCAGCGGAGCGGAGCGCTGACGGAGTATGAGGGATTTCGGGGTTAGCATGACATGTTGGTCATGTTGCTGTTAGCATAAACAAAACGTGTTGCACAATGCTTGCACACTGTTGCACTTTTATCCACAACTTTCTTTCCGCCGTCATCATAGGTCACTCTAAATGCAAAGTGGTCCCATACAGCAGACCTATAAAGTGCTGCTGGCACGTCTTCCAACTCCTGTTCTTTCCCACTCGCCATACCCACACAATTCTCCACAACTGATTTTTCTCTGCTACATCTGGCTACGCTGCTTCGCTTCTTCTTCTTCTTGTTTACTACTGGTGGTTGGCTTTGGTCGCAGTACCGCCACCTTCTGCTCTGGAGTGTAAACGCTTCGCCTATGAGAAAAAGGAGCAGCGCATGAACCGAACGAAACACGCGAATCGAACAGAGACAGTCGAACCGAACGATTCGGATGGTTTTCAAAAACCGTTCCATCCCTACTACACATGTCTGTTTTCTTAATTCTATTCGTTCTTACATATTCTGGACTAACCAACAGTATGCCAGCCTGATAAACCAGACTAAATTTGAGATTAAATGTGTAATTTAGTCTGGCCCCGATGAATGAAACTTCTGAAGATTGTTGATAACAACAACTCATTGTTTTTCAAACAATGTCTGTGCCTATTGGCCAATGCTCTGACCACTGAGCGAGACTGACTGTGACGTAGTTAGAGCAACAGAAAGCTGATGGGGGAGTGTAAACAACCAGCCTGTCGGTAAAGAGCTGAATACGTCCTTCTTCAAAATAAATGACTGTAGAGCCTCTTCCTGCTCACGTTTCAACTAAAACCCCAAGTCTAATCCTTCCTAAACTGATTCCAAAGCTGAGTCAAAAATCACCATCAGAGCCAGCGGTCCTTCACACATGGATATACCAAGAGAGGGCCGCTGCTTAGACCGTGGCAAACAGGCGGACCTCCGAGGTTAGCCTTGTGGCTGTGTGTTTAATTTCCTGTAGTATTCCTTGATAGTATTCTGAATATCCTCTAATTTATACAGAATTTCCTTAGTTTAGGCACATCTCATTTTGGAGCTGGTGTCATTTGCTTGTTTCTTCAATCTGTAAGCTAATAATTGTATTGCTTTCCCACCAGCCTCATAATGTCTTTGTTTATAGGAAAGACAAGTTCTACTCAATCCACCATCTCAACTTTGTTAAAAGATTCAGAAAAAGTTTCTGTTCCTGATTTAATAAGTCCTATGAGGAGCGCGACACGTTGACTGATCAGTCTACCCGTCAGAACCGAGTCAAAAGCAGCTTTCAGTCTGTTTTAGTTTCTAACAATTAATTCACTCACCAGCAGAAACAAACAGGGAGACTCCAGCACAGAGAAGCAGAACAACAAGGGGCCAGTTGACAGCAGCCATTAGAGGTAGACTTCTTTTTCAACACTGTGGAAGAAAGAAGAGATTTAATGGAAACCTTTCCACTTGAGGAATTCTGGATAGAGTATATTGAAAGGAGAAAAAGTTTTTTATCTTGCATGTAAAATATTTATATATTTCTACAGTTTTGATATAATTACTGCTCTCAGTGGGTTGCAGCTCAAGGCATATTTTAATCTCTATAGTCATTATACAATTATTTCAATAATCGATCAATCACGATTGTTTAAGCCCTAGTGTCATTTCTCCAGCTTACCATGCGCTATAAAACAACACCCACAACTATGGAAATTCCTGAATGTAAATATAAATCCAGGCAGGCCTTT
Source organism: Cyprinodon brontotheroides (assembly GCA_018398635.1). NCBI lineage: Eukaryota > Metazoa > Chordata > Actinopteri > Cyprinodontiformes > Cyprinodontidae > Cyprinodon > Cyprinodon brontotheroides. The sequence goes on from JAGKQL010001477.1 coordinate 58,111, forward strand.
CATTCGAAACGTCACACATGTGTAAGCACCAACTGGAGTACATTAGAGGGAGCACATAACCCTCAACTGGCCTTCCTCTAATAGCTGCCTGTGCATTTTAGAGTCAGTTCTAAGATTATTTTATTTTAATTCTTTAAATGGCTCTGGCCCTCCCTACCTCACTGAACTTCTCCACCAGAGAAAGGTAGACTCCCCTCTACAGGTCAGTGGAGAGTCTTTGTCTCAAGTGGAGGAGTCCCAGTATCTCAGGGACTTGTTAAAGAGTAAGGGACTGATGGATCGGTGCAGCGTCGGCAGTGATGCGGACGCTCTATCGGACTGTTGTGGTAAAGAGCGAGCTGAGTCAGGGGCAAAGCTCTCAATTTACAGATCAACCTAATTCCCACCCTCACCTATGGTACTGAGATCTGGGTAATGACCCAAAGGACAAGATCACGGATATTATTGTCCAGCAAACCCGATGCGTTGGTGCATGGGTGGAGTCCATAGAGCCAAACACTGTATCGGTGTGTGTATCATTCCCAGAAAGTCATGTGACCGATACAGGAGATGTTTCTAACTGACTGACTCACTAAACTGTGTTTTGAAAAAAAAAGTTATCTTTTTCGGTTTATCATTAAAATGATCAAGAATTTTGGAGCCTAAAAGGAATAGGAACGTTTCAACCGTTGTGTTTGTATTTTTAATTTTCTTGTCGTGTCATACTTTTCCTCTCAGTTATCACTCACTATAAAGTTAATCAAACCAAATTGACTCTTAGTTTATTTACTGATTTTACTGTACTTCCATCCATCCATTTTCCATCGTGCTTATCCCTAGCGGTGTCGCGAGGGGTGCTGGGGCCCATTTCTAGCCGTCTACGGGCGAGAGGCGGGCTCCACCTTTGACAAGTCACCAGTCCATCGCAAAACTTATCGTTTTAAAATTAAAATTATGATTTAAAAGCCTAGTCTATAAGCATCCTCATTCAAATTTTCCCCAAAATTTTCACGTTATGATATACGTTTACATTATTAATAGGCTGCATCTAAAATAAAATAATCATACAATATTAAAAGATATTTTCAATTTAAACATAGATATGAAATAATACAATATAACCAACAATAACTTAAATTACATAATTGTTCTAGGTCATCATATCAATTCAGTTTGGTCTGTCCAATCAGCTGCTTGTAGTGTCTTTAATTGTCCAGCAGGTGTCAGTATTCTGTGAGACAGAATCAACTCAGCATCAATAGTTTGGTAATGTGACTAACCGCCAAGATGCCTTCATAACCATCACTACTGAACACGTTAGAGGCTACATCGTGAGCTAACCCTCTGTTCAGCCTCATTGCTGTTTAATGCTGGGTCATTATTCATTCTTGCTGATGCCGATTCAGATATTGTGGAACAATAATCTAACCCTTAATGAAGTAAAGAAGCCAGTAGGTGCTTTAAAAATAATTCATCCAGCAGCAACGATGGCTCGTAAATTGAATTGTAAAAGACATTGGGAAATTAAATGTGTGCCTTCTTTCTTAACACGCTGACTGAAAGCATCAAACATGGGAAAATACCAACAACCATTACTACTAAAGGATTTATTATCCTTATTTGAAAACTGGAGACCTATTTGTCTGCTCAATGATTACAAAATCTTTGCCATAATTTTAGCGAAAAAGAATTAAAAGGACCTTGTCTTCCATTATTGCTGAATCACAGTCTGGCTTGGTTTCCTATATACACACATCACTGACACCATGAGGCTGGTTCTAGACATGTTGGACTGTTCTGATCTTCGAAATGAAAAAAGCTTTATCATGTTCTTAAGATTTCTACAAGTGATTTTAATCCTTAGAGCACAAATTCCTCTTCAAAGCTGTAGAAAAAAGGGGGTTTGGTTGTTTCCCCCTACATTCCATAGAAATTTTCTTCATGCAAACTGTTCAATAATACTTAAACAAAGTACTAGATTCCAGGTCATCATACCTTTTCTCAATAGCAGCTAAACTTCTGGCAACATATTAAAGAGAAAAATGTGTGCACTCTCTCAGTTGCTGATAGAGAAGAGTTGATTAGCCAAGTGACGGATGACACTACTCTTTTCTCACAAGACTGAGCAAATTCCTGTTGCCACTGATCTCACCCACAATGCATTTGGTTCTACAGGCCTTAAACTTAATAAATGTTAACTCCTCCCAATTAAATGTTGTACTCAATCCCTATATAATATCCCTGTCAGAGATAAAGTCACTTATCTAGGTGTTAGTTTCCAGGGGTGTCAACTAACGAAGTACAAATACTTCTTTACTGTACTTAAGTACAATTTTTAGGTATCTATACTTTACTCTATTACTTATTTTTCTTCCCTCTTCTGACTTCTAATCATTACATTTTCACACCAGTATCGTTACTCTTGGCTTTGGTTTAATGTTTATAAATCTTTATTTCCCGTCATGTGCTCCATCCAATGCAGATCATTGGCTCCACCCACATCTAGTGAAAACTAGTGTTGCTGGATGAGTCATAGAACGCAAACACTCATTGGTTAGCTGAAGAACAGGGAGAGCGGCTGCTTTGCTGGGTGCATAATGGGGTGAAACGCTAAACCGATGCTACTACAATTTACCCTGGCCAGTGGGGTGGACAGGGCATAGCAGAGGGTGGCCGTGGTGGTGTCCTTGAACATGCACTGCTTTCTCTTTGGATGTTTATGCTTCAATCTGCAAAAATAAGTCCCATTTTATGAAAGATAGTGTTATTGTAAACCCAATAGATTCCGGAGGACTTCATTTTTTTTTTAACCATTTTACCACTTTAAATTCTACATTCTAAATTAAATGGATTAAAAGATTCTTAATTGATCTTAGCTTCATGTGGAATTTTATCCCTTATCACATATTCTGTCCTTAGTTTTCTCTCCTTAGTTTTCAAGCCAAATTTTAACACTAAAAAACTTCCCTTAAATCTGGCTAAATATCATAAACAGATGCTCCTAGCTTTCTCTCATAAACACTTCCTCTCCCATTTCAAATTTGGAACAACTCCTAATAATGATAATTAAAAAAATAATAAAAAAGATTGAATTTATTGATCTTACATTGGAGAAATCCACTCCATTCATTTAAACCATCCCCTTGTGGAGCAGTGGGCCGCCATTGTGCAGCGCCTGGGGAGAGGTGTGGGGTTAAGGGTCTTGCTCAGGGACCCAGAGTGGCAGTCGGTGGGAGTGGGGCTTGAACTCAGAACCTCATGATTCCAAGCTCTATGACCTAACCACAATGACGTTCTGATTAGCGGCAAAAGACATCATCATACAGGGCTCAATATTAACCATCGCCCAATCTCCCTGGGCAAGTAGTTTTTATTGTCGGGAGAGTACAAATTTGTAAAAAAAAAAATTATTTATCACTCAAAATTACTTTAACAGGGTTCCTACAGCATAAGGCAAGTTAAATTCCAGACTTTTTAAGACTTTTTAATGCCACTTGAAATAAAAATTCAAGACCAAATTCACAAGAAACACAAGAAAAACCCGCTTGCAACAACTTAACCCAAAGGTTTATTTTAACATAAACCACTGCACTAATGGTTCAAATTTTGAAAAGCTTCCCATACAGGAAGAAAGCTAAAAACACACAAATGAAAGATATATTTTAACAATTATTTAACTAAATTCACAAACTTTGTTTTAGCAGGGAACAAAACAAATCAGTTTTAAAGCCCCAACATAACCAGTGCTAAGTCTTTTTTGCAGCTATTTTTCTTTGTATCGTTTTCTTAGTATGTTTGATTTGGTGATAAGTGGAGGCGTTGCAGAGACAAGGGTGGAACTAAACTGAGATGATAAAAATAATCCTATTTATGATGTTTTAAAAATTAAGACCTATGAAAGACTGATTTAAGACATTTTAATACCAATTAAGGCCTTAATTTTATTTTGAAGAATTCAATGCCTTTTAAGACTTTTTAAGGACCCGCGGGAACCCTGTTTAAAATCACCGACATTCGCTGAAAACGACCCACAACCATTGCCGGCGCCATTTTTGTTCTTTTGTACACATTCTCGAGTGATTTGAAAAAGCCGCGTAATTTTCCACTAGATGGCGTGATTCAGCTCTTGGGGAGAGAATTCTGCAGAGCAGCAGCTGGATGATGAATTTAATCTATACTATAAAACACGCTAGATTAAAAATGATCAGTCAGGGATTAGAAAAATAATAATAACTGTATGCGCAGTGTAAATATTACTATCATATGGCAGGCTTCTGTACAGTGGTGCAGGTCATACATTAAAAATTGTTCATTAATTTTTTTTCTCTTAGACATTGGAGTGGTGCATTTAAATGTTATAGAGCTAAACATGTTAAATTGGTGAGTAGTAGTAGTGTAAGTTTTTAACCTGTCAAGTTTTTTTAGATTTTTAACATTACAATTTATATTTTTCCAAGCACACAACAGTTTAAAGCAAAGTTTGGTTTGAAAAGAATGTGAGGAAGGATTGAAAAGCATGTTAACACGGTAATGTAGGCTTGAGTTCATTATGTGACGCATGCAGATACACACCAGGAACCTGGAAACTTACTGAATTACAAAAAACATTTAAAAAACAAACATGTATAGGAACTATATTTATCAAACATTTTACTGGGCAAGTAAAAATTGTTTCTGGGCAAATGAAATGTGAAAGCCACTTGCCCAAAGGACAAAAAATCCTTAACGTCAACCCCTGTCATAGCAGTCAAGAGTTAATTGATGGTGTTGCTATGAAACTCATGCTGACATGTTTATTTTCCCCTCCCAATAAATAAAAATCCCCAACAGAAGTTGCCGCTGGCTGGAAATCCACCACTACGCCAGAGAACTTCAAGCCCTGCAGTTCCAAACAGAGGATTTTATTCCTTTTTTTTGAGAACAAACTTCTCACTCACCTGTAGTTATGATGTCATTTGCTGTTTCATGTGACGCTGTCACTGCCAAAGAGCAACCGGAGAGTGATACTGCAGCTACAGAAACTCCAGGGAGCCAAAAATGTGCTGTTAACAAAAAAAAAAGAAAGAAAGAAAATTGTTTAGTTGCCCACAATAAATTTGAATCAATTAATTGAATCCGTTTGTTTTTTGTCCCAGACTTAATTTTTTTCTTATTTTTGCAAAATCTCAAAAAAAAGAAAAAAGGTACATTTTCTGGTAAAAAGCCCCCCATTTAAACTCTACCTGTTGGAATTTGCACAATACAAAGAATCAATGCTTTTCTCTTTAAACCCCAAAGCTTTAAAGACTTTTTGATGCTTTAAACATTTTAAAGGGCTGCTGTTAAGTGCTACTGTTTTTTGCATTAATTTGTTTAGTTAGCCCCTGGCACAAGTTTGTAATTCAATTCTAAGTTACACAAATCAGAGCTAGACCACTTCTAGTGTGCCATGGAAACAAAAAAAGTTGTAAAATCGAATGAAAGAAATGGTCCACAAATCCGAGACCTAGTTTTAATTATTCTACAAATAGTTTAGAGCAGAGGCCTTCAACAGTAGGCCCAGGACTCCTACGGGGTCCGCGGAGGTTGACTAAACTTTTTTTTTTTTTTATATTCCCCCCTGCAATTTTTTTCCACTAATTGCAAAAAAAGCAACACACAGGAGCTCCCTCAAGTCGTTTCATTCACAAAACCTGTCCCATCAACCTGGAATCAGAAATACTTTAATAATCCCAGGGAGGGATTACTTTAGTTACATTACTCCATCTGTAATAGAGTGACTATAGGACCAGTTTGATAGAACACTATTTCATACAATATATATAATTAGGGGGTCCCTGCTCCACCTCACCGTCAGTTTGGGGTCCTTGGCCTGGAAATTGTTGAAGACCCCCGCTTTAGAATAATCTAGCCCAGGATGGGTGTGTCTAGCTGTTGTAGTATTTTAATAAGAGTAGATAAAAAATGTTGAAGGTAGGAAAATTAAGTGGAATCGCCCTTTATTCATCTCCTGAATCGGAAGCCAACTTCAGCTTCGTCCCGTTGTAGCTACCAGAGAGCGGCGGTGTGACAGAGCAACTGGTGACGAGATTAACTGGTTAGAATCTATGTGCACCACAGATGTTACTGAAGCGTAGGTGGCTGTGTTGATGCCTGATGAAACAAATATTCCTAATGTAACAAAACTGTTCGCCAAAAATAAATCAACCTACATATCTAATGAATGAATTTCTGTTGTTTTTTGTTGTTTTTTTTTCAGATTAGAACAATGTGGTAAAGAACTTGTATCCTCAGCAAAGCAGTTAGTGCAAAGAATCCCACACAGAGAACAGCGTCGTTCACAAGTGTAAATAAATACACTGCTGTTTATGCTCTAAAAACATTCTAAATGACTTTGTTTCGAGTAAATTCTGGATGCTACCCACTCAGGACACTTGGAATACATTGGACGAGCAGTATGGAGGAATATTGACACGTTTTTTGTGGACTTTTATGGACCTTTCTGTCTCGGTCACCATAGACCTCCATTATTTGAATGTCAGCAGACAGCAAGAAGCCTCCCAGATCTCCAGATGCATTTGAGATATCAAAAAAGTACTCCAGAGTGTTGTTCAGCATGGGGGTGAGTAGAAAATGAAGGCTAATCATGTTTTGGGTGTACTATTCCTTTAAGTTTGGGGATCAAATAAATGCATCGTGAGGATCTGAAAGCGTCAGAATCTGTAGAGTGTGTTATGCCAATATGCCATGATCATACTTTTTGGACATTGGGAGGCAGTGTCCATATTTCATCCTGATAGGATGACCAGAGAAGAAAACGCAGCTTTGGTGAATAAGCAGCCCCCCCCTTTTCAGCCAAAGCAGTCACATGGAAGTCACAGAGGTGTGACCAACCACCACCCCCCCATCTGTGAGGGCAGAACAAAACCACAGAGCACACAGGATTCTGCCTCT
>JAGKQL010001478.1:0-16269 GCA_018398635.1 Cyprinodon brontotheroides
ATCAATATCGATCAATATGAATTTTTTTTTTATTGATAAGCTTTTTTTCTATATCGCCCAGCCCTAAGATAAATTGACATGTTTCAATTCGCTGATTATCAAAACTCAAAACTCAGTTTGTTCTGCAGTGTTTGAAATACAATCAAATAAATAAGGCTGGATTTCTTATCAAACTTAAAGTGCAACTGTGTTATCTAAAATAGCAAAATAAATAATCCAGCAAATAATATAATCAGCAATATAAAATATAGCATAAACCAAACATACTGCACTGCTTATAAACAACAAGGCTCTGCTCATTCTATTATCATGTTCTTCTGCAAGAAGAGGAGTTTGTCCACATTCTCTGCCAAAAGACGAGATCTACTAGCCAGTGCCAATTTAGCAGTATGAGGATACTTATGCTCGTTGCTTCTCCACCATGCAAGTGGATTTTCATCCACAGGAATGCATCCTGTGAGCCTGTATGACATGACCTCCTCCTCAGTGATCTGGGACAAAGACTTGGTGGTTCCCTTCTCTGATGTATAGAGCTCTCCAAAAAGCTCTGCCATGACAGATTTTTTCTGAGGAGGGGATGAGTCTTCTGATGCCTCTGGCTCTCCAGCTGAGGATGAACTGGCCACCTGTGCTTTTCTGGGTTGAACCTGCATGATAAAATGACAAATATTATGGTAGTTTAAAAAAAAAAATATTGATAAAAACAAACACTGACATAGCAGCACAGACAATAAAACTATATGCTCTACTGTACACTGAGAAAATAAAATGAATGCATAGGCTAAAGTATTCTGTTTAGTTTAAAAAATGAGAGAAATTGTAATTATGATAAAATACATTAAATTTAGTACCAATTATGGAATAAAAAAAAAAAAACAATACCTGCTCTTCAATTTCCATGATCTCTCTGGTGACAGCACTGTAGATTTTCTGAATAGAGTCTTTTTCCAAGTATGGCAGGGACTTAAATCTTGGATCCAGGGCTGTGCTTCTGTGCAGATAGTCCTGAAGATCAGGGTCCCTATATCTGTCTTCCAAGTTTTTAGTGATGGCTGCCTTAGCATCTTTGATGGCGGGGCTGTCCTCTTCACTGGGTGTCATGGATTTTAGTATCATCTTCTGCAGAGGGATGATCATGGACACTGAAGGGGATGTTTCCGTGCTCATGAGCATTGTTACATTCTTCAGAGGTTTTAAAATCTTGGTCAGATCCTCTGCCAGTGTTGCCTCACTATCAGTCAAAACAGCAATGTCTTTGGCATTTTTCTTAACATCCTTGTCCATCAGAGCAGAATAGATGGAAGCCTGCTGCTCCAAATAACGCTCTAGCATGTCATATGTTGTGTTCCAACGGGTTGGGACATCATGTATTAGTTTGTGAAGTGGCAATTGCAGCATCTCCTGTTTGGATTTAAGGGCATGGGTGGCTGTTGTGCTCCGATGGAAAAATGTCACCACTTTCCTCATCTTCCCCAGGAGCCGGGATACCTGACTTATTGAGACTGCATTCTTGGCTGCAAGATTAACAGTATGTGCAAAGCAGCCAATTTGTGGCCCCAGTCCAACCGTTGCATCTACTGCATTCACTATATTTTTTGCATTGTCTGTAGTAACAGGGATTTTGCTGCTGCCCCTGTGCAACTTCCATTCTGTCACTGCTTCTGTCAGTGCGTCAGAGAGATGCTTGCTAGTATGGCTCTCATAAAGGGGGCGTGTCTGTAAAACGGAGCTTTTCATCTCCCATTCTGAGGTAATGTACCGTATTTTCACGACCATAAGGCGCACCGTACTAAAAGGCACAGTCTCAGTTATGTGTGCCATTACTGTATTTAACACACACATAAAGAAGCAATGGACTATAGGGCGCGTTTTTTATATGGTACAGGTACATGTCCTCTACTACCTTTAAATACCTCTACTGCGTATTTAAAAATACAGCGGGGGCAAAACTGAGTATGACTGTGCTATATTCATGTATTTATTACAAAGTATTAATCAAACCTGGGAGCTGGCCGTGAGACAGAGCACTGTGATCAGAGGATCCTAAATTAACTTAAAATCCTGAAACCTGCCGACGGAATATGTTAAGCTTTTATTACCGGCATCCTGGTGCCTACCAGTTTAAATTATTTAGATGAAAAACACCTGCCAGCCACCGCGGTGAACCCCGAGGCGACCCGGCCTAGAGGCTGCTGTTGAAGGGATGTCTACTGTCGGTAATGTAGCATCGCTGGTATGTGGGGGTCTGGCGCTCCGACAGAAATAGTATAGGCAGGATAGATAATCTGGATGAACTGACTGCAATTATTAAGTTTTCAGGTGGACTTTCTCACTTAAAACATATTAAAACTACTTTATTCCCACTGATCACAGCAAATATAGCTGCAAGATTTAGATTATTTAGATGAAAAAACACCTGCCAGCCATGGCGGTGAACCGGAGGGAGGAGACCCGGCCCAGAGGCTGCTGTTGAATTAAGTTTTCAGGTAGAAAAAATAGAGCGGGGAGCAAAACTGAGTATGATTGTGCTTTATTCAAGTATTTATTACAAAGAATAAATCAAACCCATCAAAGTCATCATCCTCTGTTTATGAATTAAACAGCTGCGCTTAAATCAGACATGCCAATTTCCCCTTCTTCGCTGTCAGAGTCACTGCCCGTGCCAGGCAGCTCCTCAGAAATGATGCCGGCTTTTGCGTAAAGCTTGAACAACAGCCCCAGCAGACACGTTAGCCCAAGCATCAACAATCCATCCATCGCTAACGGTGGCATAACTTGCCGCGGCGCTGCATTCCACTTTCGTGAAACTGTGGTCTCCGGGTGCTCGCCGCATCACCCATCGCTTCCCACCGCGCTCGCAGCCTTACTTTGAACGGCTGGTTCACACCGATGTCGAAGCGGTTAAAGTTCCTTTGTCAGACCCCCGGGATAACAGCAAACACATGCGTTTATTTGTTTCACCATGTTTTTCACATCGGCTGTGAGATGGGCACGCATGGAGTCACAGATTTAGTGATGGTGATGCGTGGAAAAACCACCACCTGGTCTCCTCACATACAGCTCCCTCAGCCACGCTTTCATCATCTCCTCATCCATCCAGCCCTTTCATTTGCCCTAATATCATATGTCATCAGAGTGATGTGTCTGTCACCGCTGTCAGCTCCCCAGATCAGCTTCTTCTGATTGGTTGATCGCGGCGCTTCCAGCAGCAAAACTTCAATTTTTCCATCTCGAGCAGCAGCAGCGCGTTGGCAGATGCTTAAACGCTCCCGATGCGCTGCGCCTGCTGCTCAAGATGCGCTGCGGGACCTTTTGCTGCGCCTATACGCGCGTAAACCATTGACATTTGCATGTAAACTCGCTGCTTCTGCTACGCCTAGTTCACACCGATGTTGAGCAGTTGAATAACAGCGAGCACAGTGTTAATTTGTTTTACCATGTTTTTCACATCAGCTGTGAGATGGGCACGCATGGAGTCACAGAATAACAGCAATAGTGATGAAGTGGAAAAAAACCACCTGGTCTCCTTACATTCACCTCCCTCAGCCACTCTTTCATCATCTCCTCAATGAGGTGGTCTCAAAAAGTCGCAGTTACAACACACATAGGGCGCACCGCGCACCAAAGGCGCCCACCGCCATTTTGAGTTGTAAAAAAGAGCTTTTATGTGCCCTTTATAGTCTGAAAATACGGTGATGGACAGTCACAGTCAGGAAACTTTCAGTAGCTCTGGTGGTCCATCCATCACTAATTAGCGCTACAGAGGCTGTGTCAGACAACTCTTTAACAATTCTTTGTCGGGTCTCTTCATAAAGTGCGGGAATTACCGTGTTGCTGAAGTGTTTGCGGGAGGGGATTTTATATCGTGGCTCCAGTGCTTTAATCATAGAACGGAATCCCGCACCCTCCACTATGGAATAAGGCTGCATATCTTTGGCGATGTAATATCCCACTCCTTTAGTTATGCATGTCGCGCCTTTCTGACTCGTCACCGTATGTCTGTTTAAAAGCTGCGGGGACTTGAAGTTGCACTGTCGATTCTTTCCCTCTCCTCCTTGCGCTGCCAACTGTCTCACTGGGATGATGTCTCCGCAGGTGAGCTGACATGTTGGTCGTGTTGCTGCTAGCATAAACAACACGAGTTGCACAATGCTTGCACACTGTTGCACTTTTATCCACCACTTTCTTTCCGCCGTCATCGTAGGTCACTCCAAATGAAAAGTGGTGCCATACAGCAGACCCTATAAAGTGCTGCTGGTGCGTCTTCAACTCCTGTTCTTTCCCACTCGCCATACCCACACAAATTCTCCACAACTGATTTTTTTCTGCTACACTTGCCCGGCTACGCTGCTTCGCTTCTTTCGCCTTGTTTACTACTGGTGGTTGGCTTTGGTCACAGTACCGCCACCTTCTGCTCTGGAGTGTACACGCTGCGCCTATGAGAAAGGAGCAGCTGCGCGTGAACCGAAAGCAACACACGCCTGAATCGAACCGGAGACAGTGGAACCGGAACGTGTTCGGACGGGTTTTCATAAGCCGTTCCATCCCTAGTGTATATATATGTATGTGTGTGTGTATATATGTTTGTACATGCATGTGTGCTATACACATATATGTGTGTATGTATGTATGTGTATTTGTGTATACCCTTTCGTTATACCTATGTTTCTCTTTATAGTTATAAAAAAAGTATAAATGGCTTTGCTTTGCAACATGCATACGTAGCCCTATCAGAATATTCTATTAACCCCACTAACGTCATATATAAACACACTGAATGCATTATGTTTTCAACACACAAAAAATTTGGAGAAATTAGTTCAATATTCAGGGATTTAAAAAAATTGATTCTTTTCCTGCTCAACACATCACACTGAGCAGAGCTGCCGACCAGCCCCAAGATGATGGTGCCACCAAATCACATCAGTGCCCACAGCAGAAAGCGATCAATGTGGGGTCTACTCTTATATTATGTCCATGGTCCCAACATTTCAAGTGCCCCTGTGTTACAGGCTTTACAGTAAAAACTCGGCGAGAGAAAACTGCTACAATGTGTACTGACTTCCTGTTTTCAAATTAAAAGTGTAGGCCTAGACTTTGAAGCAGAGAAGCTCTCAGGCTACAATGTTATTATGTAGCCTATATACTAACATTTATAACAATTATTTAGAGGTGTGATGTGCAAAACTAAAAGGTGCATCTCATGAAAGCAGCAGAGTACCACAATCCCACATAGATTATGAGTCAGTCCATAACAAAACCTGGAAAGTATTGAGAAAAAAATCCCAATATTAAGATATCCATATTATTAAAAGCTATTAAGAGATTTGAAATGGAAAAATAAAAGATGTAAGATTGAAGCCAATAGGGAACTATGATCCAACACTGATTTAAAGTCAATTGATCACATGATGTGGGGCCATAAAGTTTCTTGAAATGAAATACACTAAAAAACACACTTTACAACAAAAATATTTACTGTTTTTCCCCATGATGATACTTTTTATGGTAAAATATCTATTTGTTGAGAATTTAAATGTTTAATTCTTATCATTATCAGTTACCCTTTTTGTTTTCCCTGGAAAGAGAAAAGTTCAAATCAGTCAAAACAATAGACCCCTTCATGTCTACAAACTGTAAGTCAAATCATTAATCTGAGCTTCATTAAAAGTAAAAAAAGATCAATCTCTATGCAAAATGTTAAAATCATAACACAAAGATGTTTCACGCAGATGACGAGTTCAGCTCTTCAGAATCAGGGTCAGTCAAAGCACACATTGAAAAGTTGGAGGATTTAATCTCAGCGCTCCTCTTTCCCAATGGTAGCTGAGATGACCCGATCATCAGAGTTCATTCTCTAATCCAGAAATCTCTGCCAATACTGACCATCAGCCATTATGGTCATCTAACACTTGGACTTTATTTTATTATCAAGAAAAGTAATATCAAACACTTAGATACTAAAAATGTTCACCTTTCATTAAAATACAACACATTACAACACATTTCCCTTCTCATTCATGTTGTATGATTAAAAATCAAAAAGCCAAAGCTGATGTCAGACATCTTCAGGTGGGCGTCTTCATCTTTCTGTTGATGTTGGTCCCTTATACAGGCGACATTTTGAACGAGGTTCAATGGGTGGTCTGCAGAGCAGCTGGTCCTCAACACATCAGGTGGACTACTGATGTGTTAATTAACCAATCAGAGGGGATTATTCTGCCCCTTTATTCTGATTTGCTTTGTTGAAGCTTTTCCTGGTTCCTTCCAGATGAGCTCAGATGAGCTCTGATCACTTTCTTTGATGACTTTGAGCCACACCTCCTCCTGCTGAAGGATGGAAGGATGGCTGAGATGGTCCTCCATCAGGGTCTCCAGGCACCTTGGTCCCTCTGTAAAGCCGTCTCTAAGGGAAAAAAGGTCTTGTAGGTCATTTTAATGTGTCACCTGTCAGTCCCAGTCTGGCCAGAGGTCAGAGGTCTGGTCCGTTCTGTGGTCCAGGAAAGGGTCGACCCGTCATGAGCTCACTGGGAGTCAAAGTTACCAACATGCTGAATTAAAGGAGCTGAGGGAAGGACAGATCAGATGTTATCTTACCCTTTCACAAACAATAGTAGATAAAATAAGTTCATGTAGCTTAAAGAATTTTAGATTAAAATTTGAACTTTGTCACAAATCATTGAATTATTCCATAATTTCAAACTGACCCAGTAAATTTACTTTCTTAGTGTTCGGTACCCTTATCACTTCTGCACCTGCAGAAATCCAAACAAACTTCTCCTCAGCAGAGGAGGGAGGGGGACAGTGTGGCAGTTTCAGTCATTTGAACCTCCAGATATATCTGAGCTATGGATTCATTGAGAATAGATCATTTTAAAGCCTCCACCATTCATCTTAATGTAGGAATTAAATCCTGTTATTTATATCCTCTGTCACTATGATAATTATTATTAATGTTATCATTATTATTATTCTTAATAAATCATAGTATTATTTTTATCATTATTTCCAATTGAGTCATTGGAACACTGTATAATTATTAACCAATACTTAAGTTAAATAAATTTGCATATTTTTTCCAGATCAGCTTAAGATAGATTTACTTTTTAATGAATTGTCAATAATTTAAAAGCAAATTCAATCAGCCTAATTTTTATACAAGTTATTTTGCTCTACACACATATAGATTTATTTACCCTTAAAGTTTAATCTAAATCTTAAAGAATTAAGGGTAATAAATTAAACTTTAGCATTTAGCATTTAAATAATGACACAGGTCCTTGATTATTTGAAGAAATGCCTAATTATTGTTAAACAAGCATAATCTGTTCCCTTTAAAAATTTCGTTTTTTAAAATCTGTCTCATTAAACTTTATTTGTTGTGATATTTGAACCTCATATCAATCCCCTTTATTCCCAATTTAAACAGCTGTGCAATAACTTTAACACATATAACTCCTGCTTTGTTTTGAAAACAGGTTATGGGGCCTGTTACACAGAAACTAAAAACCTTATTTTACAGTTTAACCTTAATTATTAACTACTGCTATTTTCCCAAGACAAAAATAACTAAACTGTCATTTCACAAATAGAAAACATACAATAGGTAGAGGGGATCCACAACTACAGACAACATATAAGACAAACAAATGGCCGTAATATAGATGATTCAACTTTGTAATTATTGCATGCAAACCTTCATGTGTCTCTCAGGCCCTTTTACACTGGGGGGGGTTAGGCAGATTTGTGGAACCCTTAGCCTGCCCATCTTCACCGAACCTCCTGTAACTGTGTCAACGGTAAAATGGACGCTTTTCAGTCTATTTATCCGCAGGTCATTTACTCTAGTCAATAAACAGCGAACCAGTTACTATTCTGCTGTAAGCCAACCTGGGATAATAGGGAGATCTCTCTGAAGACCTCGTCACCTCTGACCTAAGAATCAGAACATCTTATGGCGCATTCTGCTGCCGTCACTTTTGGGTTCTCAGGTGAAAACTCTTAATCGCCTTTTATGTCCCAGTCCCAGTAGAAAGCATTATCAACTAGGGGTGTAAATAATAATCGTTTTGTATCGATGTATCGATCCAACAGCCAGCGATCCGATGCATTGATACATTGATTCATGTTTTTCTTTTTCCTCTGGTCTATTTTTATTAATTTGCTCCTGGGCGTAATTCCCTCCCGTGCTGCGGTGGCGTTAAACCTATTTTGCTCTCCTACCTCGCTTCCTTGTTTATACTCTTACAGCAGTGTGTTGCAGTAAGCTTGACACAGACATTTTTGATTTATGCTCAATATTGAAGCGTGGTCTTTGTTATACGCTGTGGGTCTAGATACGGCCGAGGCGTGTGAGGAAGTGGGGGCGAGTTTAGTCCAACGACGGAGGGACATGAGGGCCAAAAGAGCAGAGATCCGGTGGAAAAAGGGTCCCAGCGTTCTTGTGCACCTCCGCTCTTCTAGCGGGTCAAACTTCACGAAGTTGCTTCCCCGCACTTTCGTCATAAAGAAAAAACAAGCCGCCCCTCCCCGCCTGGCGCACTGTTTGTGATTAGCTACAATTTGGGGAGAGGAGCAACGGAGCGTCTGTGGAGGGGCGGGACGTCTGGAGCCGAGGTATTGAATTGCACTCATTGCACTGGTAACCTATATTACATTTTAGGAATATTAGGATCATTAAAGAAATAATCCAAGTTAGAATAAATTCAAATAATTCTTAAATTAGGTTCGTCTGCTAGAGGAAGTGGCAAATTGTAAAACACAAGAGACAATCAGATGCAAAATTGGTGACTTGTATTAATATTTACAATATATACAGGTTATCAACAGCCCAGAACGGTTCCTTAAACCAAGAAACTTAACAGTTCATTCTGGTGAAGAAAGGGGAAAAAAAATAATAATCCAATTCTTTCTGCAGCAGGTCAGTCCAGAGTGAAGATTTTATGGCCGGATGTCTCCAACCAATTAGAAGAGTTACCTTTGATCGAAGGTGTAGTATTTCAGGGTCTGCTTATTGGTTAGCTCGCCAGTCTGGTCAGCATACCAGACAATCCATGATTTATCCCCAGCAGCAAATCCCTTTGATTGGGAATCTGTAACACACCTGGCCTGTGTAAACAGGGATAAATAATCAGTTAACATGTACATGTAGTTTCTTATAATTAAGTTTACATAATAATTATGCAACTTATGTAAATTCAATTCTTTTACACAACGGTAGTGTTTTATACCTGTAAACAATTCAGCCTGAATGTGCTATATTTAGACCGGAGTGTAATCAACTCAACAAGCCGGGAAGGCTAGCACTCACCTGAATATAACACTCACCAGTTCCCTCTTGACAAACAGTGATCGTTACAACGTTCAGTCGAATGCTCACACGTCTGCAAGGTAACAGATTCATACGATTGAAGGATTCATAATAGACATTTCATAACCACTTTGGAAACAGACCAGAAGCCTACCTGCATACCAGAGTCCGACAGCGTCTCCTACCTAAGGTGCCGATAAGCAGCCATATATGCAGCAGCTGTTAATTTGGGACGCTAACGTGCAGCGGTAACATGACTTCAAAACCGTGTGAGAACAATTTGTATAGGATAAATTAAGGAAAGGAGGATTTTTAATTAAATCTTTAAACAAAATAAATAAAACTAAGTTTAACAAAATGGAAAATAAAAATAAATAAACTGAATCTAATATGAAAATTTATCCTGGTTACTCACTGATTTTTGTAGTATTCTTTGATGCAACTTTTCTACTTCTGTTATTTGCTAAAAAAAAAAAGATGCATAACGATATTACAGCTTTTATTGATTTATTTCAAATTTGAAACTTAGTCTAGCCTGAATCAAATCACCAAGATGGATGTGATTTACAGCCCTAGTAACCATGAAGACGATCTATTGTTTCTACCTCTGACTTTTCAATAAAAAGATCTGAAAAAAACAAAAAAAAAACAAGTATGTTTAAAAGAGAATGAAACTTAAAACCTACTTAATGGATTTAAATGTAGGATGATAAAAAACAAAAAAACATCCTAACTTTCAGAATTAGGACTGAAATAGCCCCTGACATAAAGTTATAAATTGTTGATAATAGGGGTGCAAATCACTAGCCTGACGTAGTCCGACTCAATTCTAGTCAGAATATGAGTCTGATGCTGCTCCATAGAGCTGTGATTATGGGGCGTGTTTCAAACGAACCAGGAAAAAAAATGCCTCTGCACTCAATTGGATAGACCTACAACCAATAAGAGCAGCGGAGTGCGTGACGTATGTTAGCTTAGGCATAGTTGTTGTCCACAAAAAAAGCGTGCAGTTGCACGCCTATAATAAGAAGATGAGACTTGATCGCCGTTTCTCTGTTCCTCTTTTAAAATTAATTTGCTGTCGATATCTTCTAGAACAGACCTAATAGCAGAATCTACTCACCTAAACTCTCCAGCGGCAGCCATTATTGTTGTCACCCAAAGCGCGCATTGGTCACGTGGTTGATTACGTTACTGTTGGTCATCTGTCCATCATCGTATAAAGCCCGCCCTGACAATTTGATTGGATCGCCTGACAGTGGGCGATAACACTCGCGCTACTATGGAGCAATGCCAGACCGAACTTCTCGACCTCAAACTTTGTGGGCGGGACTAAGTTCGAATGGCACCCAGGCTAGCAAATCACATCCATCAATGCGATTCGATTCAGTATCGATTTCATGACCCAACAATTCGATTATTTTCGATACTCAAGAATACACCACGATACGATCAATTGGTTCATTTTTTTTTAACCTTACAGCCTAGACAATGTTTCAAATTTGAAATAAATCAATGAAAGCTGTAATATCGTCATGTATTTTTTTTGAGAAACAACAGCAAATAACAGAAGTAGAAAAGTTGCACTCCACCTATTCCTATTAAAACCTCATTCACTGAAAAATAATAATGCCCCTGCGTTATAGATTCTGCAAGGCCTTGCATCAAAAAATACTGCACAAAATCAGTGCAATGAGTGCAATGCAATACCTCGGCTCCAGACGTCCTCTTGGCCACCAAAGTATGCCTTTGTGTTTGCTCAGCTTTTTACCTCAAACCACAGAATCTTTCAGTCTAATGCAATGTTGGAGGAAGTTCTTGGGGGCCACTAAAGTATGAGAGAAAGGGTTCCCAAACAGATTGAAATTTGTCTGAGCGCCTTATAGCAAATTAGATTTTTTCCAACTGCAAAAATAACATTACATCTTTCAACCCCTGAGCGACAGTAGGTGGCGCACTTGACTTCCAGCGAAGTAGAATTCGCCTTTGTGCAAGCAGAGAAACAAATGCTATAATGTTCTGTTGGTTCTTAGTTCAATTTGCTTCATTTTTTTGTTACCCCGAATATGTAATAACAAAAACAAATATTTCATTAATTAAAAATTAATTTAGCACCGGAGAGAAGGAAAGCCTTATTTTGGTGTACCTCCTCCTTGTTTCCCCACAAAACAAATTCCCCAGTGTGTCTGTCCTCATGGTTCTTGCACACACACACATTGTGAAGCAAGTTGCAGCTCAGGTGAGTTATTAGGGTCAGGGGTTCAGAACAGATGAAAGTCCTTTTGTCTTGTCTTTCCATATTTGTCTATCTTTACCATAAAAAAGAAGAAGCCTTTTTCAGGAAAGGAACGTCGTTTCATCAGTCGCCCCACTTCATACTTCAGCCACTTTAAGTCACCTTTCCCTCTCACCACATACAGGTAAAAGCCAGTGAAAAATAGGGACTTTAATTGCTAGTAGGAAAGTTCAGATCGCTGTGGTGAGTCCGGTTAGAACTCCCAAGAAAGCAGAGTCGTACTCCAATAGGTCAAACTTGTCCTTGCAGTTTATTCATTAA
Organism: Cyprinodon brontotheroides; assembly: GCA_018398635.1. NCBI lineage: Eukaryota > Metazoa > Chordata > Actinopteri > Cyprinodontiformes > Cyprinodontidae > Cyprinodon > Cyprinodon brontotheroides. The sequence continues at coordinate 11,868 of JAGKQL010001478.1, forward strand.
TTTCCATATCAATGTGTATGGTTTTCTAGAAAGACAACAAAAATATAATATCACTGTCTGAATAATTCTTAATAAATAACTAAACTGATATCTCACATTATAAACTGCAATACAAACATCTCTTTTCTAACTAAATACACCGCATGAATAAGCAAACCACATTATTTAACTCTTAAGTGTGCACATAAATAAAACATGTCATAAACTAGAAGCAAACTGAAATACTTCATTAAACAAACAATGTCACTGACTTCTGACATTACTTACTTGCATTTCACGCACACACATCAAAAGGAAGGTGACAACAAACTGCAACAGCAGGACAGAATCCACAAACTGAGAACGGTAAACTCCATTGCTCCTTTTTCCTTCTCTCACCTTCCTCATCTACATGCTACACAGCGGTGCCCTAAGCCCCGCCCCTTAAAGGGCTCAACACATCAAACTGTCAGGCAGCCTTTTTCACAGCTGCCCCCGTATTCACCTGTGAATACGAATAACAAAAAAAAGGCTGCGTAAGAAAGGGAATTAATCGTCCTTAGGCAGGGCAGGTAGACTAACAAGCCTGGCCACCGGTCGAATGTAGGATCTTCCTTTCACAGTCACTTCAGCTGATCTAATCCGGGTGTCTGGTCCAGGGAAAACTTGAGAGACTTTACCCACAGGCCAGAGGGCTCGTGGAAGCTGGTTGTCCACTATCATGACCACGTCTCCTACTTGCAGATTGGCAGACTCAGTCTTCCACTTCTGTCGAGCTTGGAGCCCTGGCAGGTAGTACTTCACAAAGTTCTGCCAGAAATGGTCAGCTAGAATTTGGCTATGCCTCCATCTCCTCCGCCCTAGAATTTCAGGACTGTTGTAGATGACTTGTGGCAGCGAAGCATCCCGCCGGCCCATGAGGAGATAGTTGGGGGTAACCGGGTCAGGATCTGCTACCTCAGATGAGGTATAACCTAGGGGTTTTGAATTAAGAATCCCCTCTATTTCAATCAGAACGGTGTGCAGCACCTCTTCAGAGACAATCTGTGCTCCGATGACGACTTGAAGAGCAGTCTTCAGAGAACGAATTTCACGCTCCCAGCAGCCTCCAAAGTGTGGGGAACCAGGAGGATTGAAAATGAACTCGATCTGCTGATGAGCTAGCTGCTCTCTGAGGTTGGGCTGAAGAGCTTTAAATGCCACCTGCAGCTCACGTTCTCCTCCCCGGAAATTTGTCCCCTGATCACACAGGATCTCCTTAGGTTTTCCACGCCTGGCTATAAAGCGTCTCAGGGCCATTAAGAACGCATCCGTGTCCAGACTGGGAATCAGGTCAAGATGCACTGCTCTTGTAGTTAGACATTTAAACAGTATTCCCCACCTTTTCTCCTTACTCCGTCTGATCTTGATGCTGTATGGCCCAAAACAATCCACCCCTGTGGAATAGAATGCCGGCTTGAACAGACGCAGTCTGGCTGGAGGAAGGTCGGCCATCCGGGGTGGGTTAGGGTGACCTTTCCACCTCTTGCACTCAACACAGGATCTCTGATGACGATGTACTGCTTCACGTCCACGTAGCACCCAGTATCTCCTTCTGATCTCTGCAAACACTCTTTTTGGCCCGGGATGTTGGAGCTTACTATCATAATCTTGTATGATAAGTCGGGTCAGAGCATGTTTGGGATCCAAAACAATGGGGTGAACTTCATCTACAGCCAGGTCAGGATTCCGGCGTAAGCGACCTCCTACTCTGATGAGCCCTGTTTCCTCATCATACTCAGGTGCAAGTAAAAGAAGACGACTGGATTTGGCGACAGGTTTACCTGCCTTTAACTGCTTGATTTCCTCCAAGAATGATTCCCTTTGGGCTTGTTGTAGAGCTTCTATCTCAGCAGCAGCATAGGTATCAGCGGTGAGAGGGTGGTTGGGGTCAGCCGCCCCGTGAAGCTGATGGGCGATTGCCTCTAAGTAGCTGTTCCAGGTTTGGTGCTGGTGTGGATCTGGAACACTGGAGCTGGACGCAGTCAGACAGACAGCTTGTCGTTTCAGCTCACCTTCAGGCTCACTCTGGAGTGGGGTTGATGGATCAGGCCAGTAACCTGGAGCTAATTTCAAGAAATCAGGTCCATTTGTCCATCTACTGCCTTTGCTGATGTCTTGAATAGTGAGGCCACGAGTGATGTCGTCTGCCGGGTTATCTCTTGAGGGCACATACCTCCATGTGGAAGATTCTGTCATCTCCTGTATTTCCGCCACACGAGTACCCACAAAAACCTTGTATCTGCAGGAGTCTGAACTCAACCAGGTTAGGACTGTGGCTGAGTCAGACCACAAGATGCAGCTGCGTATGGGAAGGGTTAACTCAGAACTGATGACTTTGTAGAGCTGAGCCCCTGTTAGAGCTGCACATAACTCTAACCGAGGAACTGATTGTTGCTTTTTTGGAGCAACACGAGAACGAGCTGCAAGGAAGGCAACCTCAACTTCTCCTTCAGGACCCTCTGTCCTGGGATAAGCCACTGATCCATATGCCTGTTCTGAGGCATCACAGAATACATGGATATCTCTTATGGAGTTGGGCTGGTCTAGCCTATCACTGGTGTAGCACCTAGGCAGTGTGATCTTGTGCAGCTGTTCCAGCTCTGCTTCCCACGCATACCATTTCTGCAGGAGGACCTCAGGGAGTTGTGGGTCATCCCAACCCCTCTGTTTCTCCCACAGGTGGCGTATGATAACTTTAGCTCGAGTGGTATAAGGCACTATGTAACCAAGAGGATCATACTGGCTGGCTAGAACTCTATAGATGTTCCTCATAGTTGTCACCGAGCAATCGATGCGTCTGTGTTTGTAGGTGAGGGTGTCAGACTTACAGTTCCAGTGTAGGCCAAGGGCTGGCTCTTGGATGTCAGACTGACCTTGACTGAGCCACAACTCATAGCTGGAGGACCTGAGGTCTGGAGGCATGTGTTGGATGATACCTGGATTGTTGCTGGCCCACTGCCTCAACTCAAAACCTCCATCAGCCAGGAGGTGGCGCAGTTTGTCAACAAGTGCCTTGGCAGCTATTGGACATGCGAGACTCTGTAAGCAGTTGTCCACATAAAAGGACTTGTTAATGGCAACATGAACATCTTCTTCTGGTTGGCTATGGTCCATGACATGTTTCTGCAACGCAAATATTGCACAACAAGGGCTACAAGTAGTTCCAAATGGAAGCACCTGCCACTCATAAACATCAGGGGGCCTGTCTCGGTTCATGTCCCGCCACAGAAACCGAAGCAGGGGTCGATCCGCAGGTAGGAGCCTCACTTGGTGGAACATACCACGGATATCACTGCTGAAGGCCACAGTGTGTTCTCTGAAACGTAGGAGCACCGCTAGCAAGGCTGGACCAAGTGTGGGACCCGGTAAGAGGAGTTGATTTAAGTTGTAGCCTTGGTGTTGGAATGAACAGTTGTAGACTACCCGGTTCTTCCCATTATGTTGAACCATGTGATGGGGTATATACCAAGCTTCATCACTGGTCTCAGATTGATTATCCGCCAACTTCACTACATAGCCAGATCCTACAAGCTTCTCTATCTCCCTTTGATAAGCAGCAGCTTGTTCTGGGGACTTGGCTAGGCGTTTCTCTATGCCTCTCAGGAGAGGCAACACTGCATCTGGTGTGGCTTTCAGGAGAGGCATGTTCTTGATACGAAGAAGGGGTGTAGCATAACGCTCAACACCACTGACATTGACTCTCACTGTCTGTTCTTGCAGGATCCTAACTGCCTCTTGATCTTGTCGTGACCTAACTGCTAACTTCTCACTACGGTATGGGAGCACATCCATCTGCCATAGTTTCTCTACACAGGAGAACAGCTCTGGGGGTGATGATATAGATGTGAAGAGGCAGTGACCCACCTCTGTGAGGGATTCAATGGTTGGAGCTGGTCCCTGTAGCGTCCATCCGAGGAGAGTTTTCACTGCTGCCGGCCCACCAGTTGGTCCTAGTCTGACTGGCTCCACAGGTGTAATGAGGTGTTTGTAATCAGCGCCAATCAGCAACATGGGGCGGACTCTGTTTAGAGGAGGCAGAGGTAAACCTGACAGATATTTATACTTCTGCTGGAGTGAGACAACTGGATGGGAATGTTCTGCTAAGCTCAGTTGCTCTGCTGTAAAGGCATTCTGGATGCTGTACACCTTGTCAGGGTTTGCTGCTGGGGAAATTGTGAAAGACACAGCCGCCCCGTGGAGCTTCTCCACTTCCTGTCTGACTGTACGAAGAGCTAACACCTCCTTGCTTCCTTTAAGGCCTAACTGTTTGGCAGCAGACTGAAGCAGGATTGTCCGCTCCGATCCATCGTCCAAAACAGCATATGTCTCAAGAGACTTGTCACCATTTCTCAGGAGTACCTTACTGATCTTGATGGCACCT
>JAGKQL010001482.1:0-27644 GCA_018398635.1 Cyprinodon brontotheroides
GGTCCCGTATCGAGTCGTCGGGCTGGTTGTGGGCCCCAAGGGTAAGTGTTTAGCTTATAGCTGCCCCCATGACAGTGTGTTCCACTTCCTTTTAACGTTTTAAAAAACAAATGGAAATGTTTTTTCACCATTTTTATTGCTGGTAATATTTGCTGGAGTCTTTTAAAGGTATTAGATTCAGTCCAGCCAAATCAATAGGGTCTATTTATAGTCTGTTTAATGTTATCTGGCTCGATTCAAGGGATAAAAAATGGAGTCTTTTACAAGGTGAAAGTTTGTGGATTTAAATGTCAGGTATGTTACGTCTGATAACAGAACATAATAACTGCAGCCTTATCACTAATGTTATTAGGAAGTCTCAAGTGTTCACATAAACAGAGCCCTTAGTACGAAACCTACTGATTGGTCTTTTTCTGCCAACATCTTCTCAAAGCCCCCAGTGTTGAATTTGTGATCCTTTGTACATAAGTTGGCTAATAAGTCAAACGTTTATATATATATATATATATACTTGGTGAATACACATAAGAATTCTGGCTCAGTTCCAATACAGTCTGTTTTTATTCCATTTAGCGTTGTGCTTTTAAAGGTTCTCTGTCCTCAGACTGGATTTCAGTGCTATGCACTTTAGCTAGGTGAGTCATCAGAGCAGGCTATGGTTAAAAGCAGTAATTCTCCACAGCTGGGTTTCTTTAAAGCCGGGGTTTATTATAATCACCATCACCATCTGAAGGAGTGTAATTATTGAATGTATAGAGCTTTGTGCCGAGTTCTGTGTTTCTCTGCCTGCGGTTTTGTCAGCTTCTCCAGCTGCAGTCTGTTTTTCATCCAGAGCTCCTGATATCATCAGTACTATACACTTTGTTTTATCTTCTTGGCAGTTTTGGTCTTTTTTTTGGTGAAATGAGGTTAATAAATCTTTTATTGAATCGTAAATTAATTGGTGGTATATTCAGTGGCAAATTTTAGTTTTTATTTTGAGATGTTTGCTGACCAAGTGCTGGTAGATGTGACACTTTATTGTGTTAAAACCAGTGGCTAAATGATCCAACCACATGGCAGTAACCTGGTGGATGAACTGCTAATTCTAGGGAGATTTTCAAACAGGTTTACAGATCGAAGTTGATGCCACAATTTCTACAGAGAAATTTTATCATGTCAGAACTCTACACTTTTTTTTTTAAGGTGAAAGTCCTCAAATGCAGCCCTAAATGTACCAAAATGCCTTAATGAAACTTTGTAGCATTTCTGTTTGAGTCTCAAACTCATTGCTCTACATTGTTGATGTTTCATTTCACAAAAGCATAGGTCTTCTTTTTTTTGTTTATTTCTACATCTACCCTTCTCATTTATAGTTATAGCAACTTTGCCCACTTGTATATTTAAAGGTACACTATGCAACCGGTGTTGATTTTCCAGCGAGGCTCCCCCCAGAGGGCGAAAGTAAAAGTGCACTGTCGTAAATATGCACAGCTGTTCTCCTGGTTTCTCCGTCAAGCCAGGCGCGGTTGTTTTGAGCTTAGCAGACAGGCGAACGCAACAAATGACTAATGCTGCGTTCACACCGCAGCTGGCGCGACAGAAGCAGCGAGTTTACATGCAACGTAACGTCAAGGCGCAGCAAAAGGTCCCGCGGCGCGTTTTGAGCAGCAGGCGCAGCACGTCTGAGCAGCTGAAGCAGCGCATCGGGCGCGTTTAAGCATCTGACGCAGGGAGAGAGACAGCGCTAATGATCACTCCTCTTAAACAGTTTATTGACGCCTAAATTAACTTAAAATGCAGAAATCTGCCGGCAGAATATGCAGTTTGGATTATTTAGATGAAAAACACCTACCAGCTGCCGTGGTGAACCGCGAGGAGGCGACCCGGCCAGAGGCTGCTGATGAAGGGATCCCTACTGTCGGCGCATCCCTGGTATGTGGGGGTCTGAGCGGCTCCGACAGAAAAAATATTGAAGGCAGGATAATAATCTGAATGAACTGACGGCACTGATTACGTTTTCAGGTGTATTTTCTCACTTAAACACATATTAAAACTACTTTATTCCCACTGATCACAGCAAATATAGCTGCAAGGCAGAGGAAGGATAGTGAAGCTCCGCCCAACGCGCGTCAGACACACTTTTGTACCGCGCAGCCAGAGCAGCAAAGCTGCTTCAGCTGTGCGTCAGAACTAACTGGTACAAGCAGCAAAAATGAAGCAGCAGACGCGATTTTGCTGCGTCCGATGTGAACGTAGCATAACTGCACAAAGATCGCCACTGTGCTAGCAACGAGAATGCTTTTAACTGGGGGCGTGTAGCAGTTCTCGCCGTAAAGCAAGACTGACTCTCGCGAGACTTCTGAGCCTGTGGGTGCGGGTCGGTGCTCCTGCAGTTGCAAGTGCGGTTTTTCCCCCACAGACCACCAGGGCGGCCGAGAATACCTTTGTTCAACCTGAAATGACTCATTTAATCATCCAAAACGTTATGGAACACATTAATTAACTGAAAAATGTTGCATAGTGTGCCTTTAACAGCCTTTATAAATGAATAAATTTATAACTAGTACATTTCTCAATAACATTTTATTTGATCTCCTTTTTTTTAAATTTTTTTTCAAAGTTGCTTTATTGTGATGGAAGTTATTTTTCCCACTGAATTAAATCGGGTCTTCATTTTAAGGCACGTCATTGTTTTATGAACAGCTGATTGGCCTCTGGGTGGAGCACTTTCTAGGATTAAGATCAAATCTGAAAGCTAGCCTGCCTCGGAGCAGGTTTACCATTCAGAGTACGTTACCATGGTGACTAGCTTCGCTAAGAATGAATCCAGCTTTGTGGTACCGGAAAGACGGAGTAAACCCTTAAGTTGTCTCGCTAACCCAGTAAACCTGCTTCGTGCTACAGGCCTCAGATGTGCTCCTGCTTACGGAGAGAAGGACCGAAATCTAACAATAGTTGATTAGAAAACCTGTTACTGCTCCAATAAGCATAGATTTCAGCTATGACCTCAAGGCGGTCGGTTCAGAGTTAAGCATAAACATTAAAACCCGGATCCACCCTGCCTTGATCATCATGGTTAGTGGATAGCTGGAATATGTCGGATTGGTAAATGGCTTAGTTGGTGTCTGAGTAACAACAGAGCTTTGTTTAAACAGAAGGTGACCCCAGATGTTATTTCTGAACATGTCCATTTCTGTCTAACCATGTTCTGATGGCTCATTCCATCACTGCACTGTGTCGCAAAGCATCTGGACAGGAACAATAAGTTGACTGTACTGCTGTGGCCTGCACAGTCACCAGATTTAACTAAAAGAAAGCTATTGGAATGTGGTTCAGCTGACAGATAAAGAGGCAGCTTAAGATGCCTAACCACAATCTGCCTGGTGGAATCGTTATCATCCTGAATAAAATTAATGTTAAGAATCAAGGTTGCTCCTTGAGGCTAAAGAGGTCAAACATCGCAGAAGCAAGGCATGACTAAGCTTGCTGATGCACACAGTAAAAAAAAGGATAAAAACAAATAAGGATAGGATAATTTGCATCTAAAGAAAGATGTGTTCATATTTATGCATACAAATAAAAACGGGGTGCATGAAATAAAAGTTAAATATGTGGTTAAGAAATTAATTACAGAGAAAAATGTGTGGTTTATAGTATGACTTAATCGGTTGAAACAAAATATTAAAATATAAAATAGCTTTTCGCTGAATACATACATGCATGAAGTTAATAGGAGACCTTTTTGTATGATCTGTTCTTATCCCCCAGGAGCAACCATCAAACGCATCCAGCAGCAGACTCATACCTACATCGTGACTCCTAGTCGGGACAAGGAGCCGGTGTTTGAGGTCACTGGGATGCCGGAGAACGTGGACAGGGCGAGGGAGGAGATAGAGGCGCACATCGCCCTCCGCACCGGCAGCTGTGGGGGCGTCGAGGCCCCGGGCGTGGATAACAGCGATTTCCAGTTCAACGGCACAGATGTCAGCTTCGAGACCTCGGCACACTCGGCCGGTCTCGGAGAGGCCGGGTGGCTGCATGCAGGGGCGTCGTCACCGGGGGGCGGAACCTTGCTGCCGGTCAGCGTCAGTGGTACTCAGAGGGGCAACAGCAATATCAGCAGCGCTGCCAGGATGTCTTCCACCTACCGCAACGACAGCTCCAGCTCTCTGGGCAGCGGCTCCAGCTCGGCCGACTCCTTCTATGGTGGCGGGAACGGGAACCGGATGGCCGATTTCAGCCCCACCTTCCCCTTCAACGCCAATGCTAACAACAACAACAACAGTACAAGCAGCAGCACAAGTTTCTGGTTTGGCGACAGCCTCCTGGGCGTGGGCTCTGAGGAGCTCTTCAGCCTGGGAAGCGGAGCCTCCTCTTCAGGATTTGAGCCGTTAACCATTTCCACTGCCCATACCTCGCAGTCCGCTGCCCCACCGCACATCTGGAGCCCCTTCGTGGACCAGCAGTCACTTCAGGCCTTTGACTCCCTGCAGTCCCAGGTAAGAGTTTCTGCAGACGAGGCTTCAAATGGCTTTTAGATGAATAGTTCTGGTTGTCTACAGACTGCTGCTAATTTCTGCAGACCAGCCAACCCGGCACCCCCCGCCTCTCTCCAACCTTTTCGGGGACCGACGCCTTGGAGCACCCTCAGGCCCAGCGTGTTTACCGACGGCCTTTCGGCTCAACAGGAACGCTCGACGTCCACAGGATCCCCTCCTACAGCTCTGCCTTCTCCTCCTCCTCCAGTGAAAGCACCACCTCCTCCTCGCCTCCCGAGTCCTCCTTCTCCTATCGACCAGGAATTGGATTGTCCGGGAGGAGCCAGGAGATCTGCATCCAGTGTATGGAGAACCAGGTGACCGCTGCCTTGGTTCCTTGCGGCCATAACCTGTTCTGTCTCGATTGTGCCACACAAATCTGCCAGGGCCCGGAGGCCATGTGCCCTGTGTGTCTGTCCCCAGCCACGCAGGCCATTCAGCTGCGCAACATCTGATTAGTTTTATTTTTTCCCCTCACTCCTGGCCCCCAGCGTGTGTTGGATTTACAAAACAAGACCCCCTGATCAGTATATAGGTAAACCCTCAGCCCAGCCTTTTCCAGGCTGGCATTGGTTTGACAAAGGTGCAGCAAGTGGAAGTGGGATAGGAAAGGTGTTTATTGGGCGTGGGTGATGAGCCCAGTCTTGTGCCTGCTATTGTGAAGTCTTCTTGGTTGAATAAGGGGAGGGCTTGGAGCTCTATGTGAAAGCATTGGGAGGATTTTGGCTTTTTTTTTTTTTTTTTTTTTTTTTTCTTTTCCTGTTTTTCTTCTTTTTTCTTATTTAGAATAAAAAAAAAATCTTCCTCATAATTTTATTTTTATACATCAATGTATATAAGAAAAATCTTTTGGCCTTTAGGGTCGACACCTTATTTTTTACATTTTAACATCTCTGATGTTTTATGCTGAAAGAAAAGGAAGTGCGCATGTTTTGCATAAAGCAGGACTTCATATCAGTGCGACAGGAACCGAGACAACCAGGCTCCTTTAAAAGGATAAACGGTTTGAAGTCGTCCAAATTACAGATCCGTTAGTTTCCATAGGTATGAAAGACCTCCCAAGAGGAGTTTTTAAAGCTGAGTCGAACATATAACTGGAACGTTTTAACACTCCACCTTTAGACCACAGGATGTTGCGCTACTTCAGGATCGCCATGTTGCTTTCAGATTATATTTACACCAGTTTCCCCGTAAACTCGTGCCTAATTCCCGAGTGTAAATGTACGACACAGTCTTGCTCAGTTTTTGAAGCAAACTTGTGGCCTTTTTTTTTCTTTCTAAGGTAAAGCCTGTAATTACCTTCACAACACTATATTCATAAATAAATAAAAGAAATCCTGATCTGGGGCTCGAAACAACACAAGCTGACAGGTGGAAGTGGTTTATAGGTTCCTCCCTGCATCTGCGAAACAAAGGTTGTTTTATCCTCTTTCTTTCCTCTCATAGTTTTGTTTACATGTACGTATGGGGAAACCATGTGCTGGTTTGCACCTCGAAGGCTAGACACGTCTTTGCAACATTCCTCCCTGGTATCAGTCACTTTTTAATGTAGGCGAGGATTCGTCGTTCTTAACCGAAACATCACCCGGGAGCAAAAACTGGCAAATGTTTATTTTCATTGTTCCAGCTGTGATCGTGAAAAAGTCCCAGTGAAGTATGTACTGGCTGCTTTTGTTATACTTTTATACTTTTTATTTTTTAAAGCCATCTGGAGTGGTCTCTTTAACTTGAATGATTTACTATGACTGCTCCATCCTATGGCTGTCTAGTTTATTCCATTGAGACGGGAATCGCAGATGAAGGCCATCCTTTGCTTTTTGCACCTCATCTCCTCAGGCCGATTCTAAAATCCTCTTTATATTTCAACCATTCTAGGAAGAAGTAGATAAACAAAACTCTATAAGGTTTAAGCACAAAGCTCAAATACAGTTAACCCGCAAAAGCATGCCTACTCATGGGTTTCTTTTCACATTTTGTCATGGGATATTCACAATTCAAATCATTGGCATGAATTTTAGGGATAAACCAGTGCAAAGTAGCATATTTTGTTCAAATAACCCAATAATAAATGCTGCAGTTTTAGAGATGGATTCAGGACTGGGACTCTCTGACACAAAGATTGTATTATCTCAAGCATCCATTGTAACTACAGCCGTATTTTGCTGTTGTCCAGCTGTGACATATTCTAAATCATTTAGCAGCTTTTACTTCCTAGTTCTGTTTCAGGCTCAATTTAAATAAAGTTGTGGTTTTAACATGACAAAATGTGAACTTTTAAGAGCCATTAAAACTTTTGCAAAGGATTAAAATCAAGCTTTGCTTCATTTCAGCTGCGGTTAAAACCGAATAAAGATTTTCAGCTAATTTTTTCTTAGTTATGTGCACCACTAAGCACATACTCGTCACACTATTGAGCAGTTTGGACAAACATTCTCTTCTTCCATGCATGTTTTTTTTTCTGTTTTGTATTTGTCCATCATTCTCCAAAAGGTACACACATGTTGAAATCATCTCAAGTATTAGCTTTAAACATCAGTGTCTGCAGACATTTGGAAGGAGGGGGAAGCAGCTGGAACGGTTTCACTACAGAAGGTCAATCCTGTTGCTTGCTTTCTTTTTGTGGACGTTGGCCTGCGGTCTCTCCAGCATTCCAGCTGTGAACAGTATTCTTATGGACCCATTACGTTGCTTCAACCTGATCTCTTCTTCCTCTGCATCCTCTTCCTCGTGGGGGGGTAAGCTTTGGTTAGAAAACAGAACCAAACAAGATCCAAATGTGCAAGAAGAGCAGAAAAAAAAGCTCCCTGTCCGTCCCGGTTGTTTTAATTCTCTCTACAAAAGGACTGATCATTATTTTTTAATCATTTTCTTTCCGTATGAGGGAATGCAATACATGATTGGCCCTCGGATTATCGACATGAACTTTGACCTTTTTTGTGTATGTATTCTATAAGAATTACTGTTAATGACTGAGAAATATACCAGAACTTATTTTTTATTTTGTTACATTGCATTACATATACATAAACCATATCTATATCAAAATGTTTACAATATATTTTTAAATTTGTTTCTATTTTTACTTCTATTTTTTTTTGAGTGATTTTAGCGAATGAAAGAGCTAAATACAGAAAACTGTTGCAGAGGGCGTCAGTGCTGCTTGTAGTCCCTGGATTAGTAGTTTACAGTATTGATGATTATTAATAGTATTGAAAGCTGCCGTTAAACCTAGTGGAATGGAATGTGCATCGAGCATGTCTTCATCATTTTACGCCATAGTAGAACTTCCTGCAACTGTAAAGGCCAAGGATTAAAGCTGCCTGTCAGTATTTTACACCACCAAAAATTAGAGCGGTATGCCAATAAGATGTATCTTGATTATCTATCTCTGCATACATATTGTTCAAAAGCTGTACCTACGGTTCAAAGTATTTGCTAATTTTACTACTTTTTTGTTATGTATTATGTGTAGAAGAAGGTCTTAAGGCATATAAATTCTTCAAATTAAGTCAGGAGTTTAAAGCAGACTATATTTTTTAATAATGGCCTTTTAAGTTTATTGCGGTAAAAGCACTGATATTATATATTTGCTGTAAAAGAAATTTTAAGAGTTTATTTTTCTGATAATAAGGTTACGTAAAAATAAAGGCGGTTTCATTTTTAAGCCACTTCGATTCCTGTTGTTCTTTTTATTAATTGTTTATTGTGGTTTTAGTGGCTCCCAGTGGAGACTAGGATAAACAATGGGACGGAAAATGTGTTTTCATTCTGTTTCTGGTTTTCATTATGAGTTACTGACATCCTGTCGGGACATCTATTATCGGCCCCTGCCTCCTGCTGATCCTTCTGTGCCTCCGTCTTCTTTTCACACCTTCAACTGTCTCTGTTTTTCTGTTCATGCAAAAAGCTGCATCCGTGCATTGTCTCTCATCCATAACCAGGGGCCCATCCCATCAATCCATCCATTTCCGGTTTTATCCTGTCATTTACGGCGTCATTTATACCAGGGGTAGGCGGCCCAAACTGTTCAGAGCCATATTGGACCATAAAAATCTGTTTGGAGCCACTAAAATATACGTCTTTTAAAAGCCTGGTGTGGGAACAGGGGCTCTAAGTGTTTTGTGAAATTAATTATAAAAAAGTATTCCGCCTCGGGCCTAAATATATAATAATAATACGCCAATAAGCATCTCACATAAAATAAGCTTTATCTAATCTACCTGCTGCGCCAAGAGCCTGGTGCTTTAAGTTTAAATACAAATTTTAATTATTAGATTTTATTGCTTTGAAGTTATTATAGGAACACAGGTATATTTATTTTGAAGATTTGGAGAGGGGAAATGTTAAGTCTACATACCTGCATATAAAAGTCGCTTACCTGTTCGCTCTGAATGATTTTTCCATGATTACTGTGTAGCAGCAGTGCATCACTCGTGCTGGAGTTTGGAGATGCAATCAAATTTCTTAAATCTATATGTATTTTACGTTCCTAATTTATCAAGAGGTTCTGCAATCACACTTTTTCTCTGCCTCCCAACTTGGTGGTCGGCTGCATATTTAGGAATCCTTCCCTGGAAATACCTTTCCAAATGAATCTTTATTTGACAACCTCTCATTACAAAGCAAAAATGCAGGCAATCCTGCATTGATAATGAAAGCAAATGATTTGCTTCATTCCTCTTTGAATCCTCTGTTCTCATCAGCTTTTTTCCTTTTTTCTCCCTACCTTATTATAAACCCTTTTTTCGTCCAACCAGACTTTACGAGATGATTTGGAGTTCAGACATGAACGTCTTTAGTACAGCAAACCTGCTGTTATACAAGCCTCATAGGCTTAGTGTTGTCCCATTAAGTCTTACATCAAAGAACACTTTTAAAGTAACGTTAATAGTGTACTCACTTTTCTGAGTCATTGCAACTCTGAGAAAAAAATCCATAGCCATTAAATAGTCATTAGTGTCTTGAGACAATGAGCAATTATAAACCATTAAACCAAGATGCATAAAGGATGCCTTCAAAAACCGAAAGCACTGCAGGGAATGTCTGTTTACAGGCTAGAAAAATACAGGGCTAAAGTACGATTGATAATCCAGTATTTCACCGACAGGGGAGAAGCCTCATACTAAGTCTAGGGTTTTCATAATCTCTGACAACACCACAGCAGTATTTAAAAGGCTGTTTTCTGTGCAAGCCGACAAAAGCAGAATGAGTTTTATATAGGTGGTGGAGAAGATAAAAACCATTCCTGTTTCATGGATGATGAACTCTGTGCCTTACTCTTACAATGAAGCAACTAGCCTTTCAATAAGTAATATTTTACTTCCTAGAAGTTTCCTCATGTAATATATTTCTCCACCCGCGAAGTTGCTCTTCCGCGTGAAAACACCGCACCTCTATTTCTATGTAACTATCTAGGAGAATTGTAGAAGCAGACACTCAAATAAAGCTCAGAGGGATGTTATGAAATGCAAAAGTTGAAGCATCATTTCAAAGGCTTCGGCTGAAGCTCTGATATAAAAAGCCACATTCAGGGAAGAATGACAAAACGGGACATCATTTGGAGAATAGCCGTCCATATTTAATTGTAGAGTCTCATATGAGAAATACAGGTAAAATTCAATCAGTAATAGTAGTCAACATTTACACACCAGAGCAGTCTTTTGGCTGCTACAATAACGCCAAGTCATATAAAAAAAGAAATAAAAAATACTTTTTTCCACCTTAAAAGCAGTTTAGAGTTAAATCGGACTGAAGTTTTCTGCTGTGAACCAGAAAACGCGTCGCCTCCTGCAGCGCCACATGACCAACCATCAGGACTGAGACACACTTTCCAAACGACACGTCTAAAAGTTACAGCGACTAGTTTCCATCCGACAAACCCTCAAAAAGGTCACATCCACGTCAACTGATCGAAACACAGCAAACGACAGGAAACCTCAAAGGCCAAAAGTGCCACAGGCCATAAATAATTTATGTGACCATTGTAATAAGATTAAAAAAAAAAAAAAAATGGAGATCATAGACAGAAGTCGTTTAAAACCCAAATCCAGTCTGTTCCAATCAAAGTCTTTGCTCATGGAAAAACATAACTTAATCTTTTTTTGTGTGTTTTAAATCAGAGGAAATTTAAATAATTAAACATATTTATGAATTTTACCATTATCATGATCATTTATAATTTACATGACTATAAGCCTTGAATTGCGGCATATTTGACACTTGCAAAAGATTGAAGAAGAAAAATTGACTTTGCAAAGGATAAAAAAAAGGGTCAGAATTAGAAGTTGGAAAATGGTCTAGCTGTTTCTTCTTCTGCCCTCTGCCTGTGAGGACGCCAACATTAACACACAGCAGGCTTCAATTCTGCTGGCCTGTAGATGAGAACTTGTATATAAATCTAGACAACACAGGTATACACATAGATCTATGGAGGACATTGAAAGAAAAAAAGATTGAAAGATGTATGAATGCTTAATGTGAAGAGAGCGGATGAAACCCCAAAAGGTGTCTTAGTGTTTCATATTGATTGACCTGAACACCACGTTCTCTCTTAACTCTAACTTGCACTGAAATTATTCACTGCTTTAGTCCAAGCTAAAGTGCTACAAATAAATCAACCAGAAAAAGTATGAAAATAAAAAATATGTTTATTCCTAGGCACTGAATAAACCTCTCGGAAAAACCCTGGAGCATAAAGTATGAAGGCTGAGTGCAGCTTGATCTCTGAAGGATTCCTATCAGGTGTCAGATATGACCGGAGACAGGAAGATTAAAAGCAGTATTGCTGGACTTTTCCTCTGTCTGTTTACTCATGATTTGTTTTTTTCCTCAAACGGTTCCATCTGGTGTAAACACAGATAAACCTTCATCTTTGTACCGAGATCAAAATCGGCCTCACCTTTTCCTGACTTCTATCGAACAGAGAAAAGTCCTCCTCCTGTAGGGAGGGTGGTATGAAAACAAACGCTTTAACACTAGTTTCTGGGATTCTGATTCCGCTCAATTTTTAGGGACACAATCTGAATGCTGTAGTTAAAGCAACTTGCAAATCTATTCACACCCCCTGGACTTCTCCACATTTTTCATGTTGCAACCACGAATGGTTTCCAGCAAAGTCCAGCAAACAAGTGCATCATATTTTACATTAAAAAAAGATTGCATTCATATTCAGCCCCATTTGATACCCTTCATTAACACTCAGTGGAAGGGACTGCTGACTAAAACCACTTCGTTAGTGAGAACGAATCTGGTTGGGAAACAAACAGCATCATGCAGATAGAGACACAGAAAATCACTTGTTGTGGAGACTTTTAAAGCAGGTCTGTAGATTTTTAGATAAAAACGGGATGGGGTATGGCACACCTATGAAGACGTGTTAGTCCATCTAAAGTAGCACACCCTGTAAGGAGAGCAATAATCAGACATGGTAACTGGAGGGTTTTCTGAGACAGCTGGACTGTCTCCTTTCAGGTTTTATGGAAGAGTGGGAAGAAGAAACATAACTGAAAGAAGCCATAAGAGGATATTTTTGCAGCATGCATGGAAGCTAGTGAAAGTGGAGGAAAATATGTTATAAAATAACCAATTTTGTATTGATTTGACCAAATATGAACATACGTAAGGCAACTTCTACATTTAGAATGGGATTATTAATCAGAGATCCTTTTTGCTCCTCATAAAATGTCCATATAAAATGGTCATGTATGGCTGCAACCAAACCAAGTGTAAAAAAACAAAGAAGCCTAGCATGAATACTTTAGCAAGAAACATTAGATGCATCAAAACCACCAAATTCAGTTCCTTATCTTCTCTAACAGAAGACCTCCTGTTTTTGGAGTCCTGAAGTTAAAAAAACTAAAACGCTTTGGGGCTGACCTGTACATGTCCAGGCATGTCCCAGCTCCACAGGCTGAGACACTGCATCAGATAAGAGGTGATTGTTTTAGACGTCTACCCGTTTCTGACAGGCAGTGATCTACATGATCTCCATGTTTGTAGCTCCAGGTTAAAGCCTTCTGTAAAACTGACAGTAGAGAAAAAAAAAAAAAAGCTACGTAGCTCCTGTGTAGATCAGTGAGGTTACTGGAGGTCAGTAGCTGATGTTCCAGTTTCAAACAATCTGCTCCTTTATGTGCATCTTGATATATAAGTTTAATTATCTGTGACAAAGAGTCCTAAAATTAAAGCCATGCATTAAATGTTTAAACGTAGTTTTAATAGATGGCTTCTGCTTCTGTTCGTGCCACGAGCGACAGCTGGAGCCACAGTGCACAGATACACCTGAAAACATGGATTTTATTTTAGATTTTTGATGTTTCTACACTCTAGAATCCACTGAGGAAGACTTCTCAGGTGAGAAACCGCTGTCAGAAAGCTCTCAGTCCAGAGGCTGGGGGTCTGCTATAGGCATAGTATGAAGAACCTCGTCCAGTAGCTGCAGAGCTCTGTGCAGGTGGATTTCAATCCAGCAAGGGGTCTCCTTGATGCTCTGCCGGGGGTAGTCAGGCCCCCAGCCCTTAACAAAACTCATCCTGAGAATGCAGAGCCGTCGGAGGTCGTCCACCCCGATGCCAGCTGCCGCAGAGAGACCTGAGAGCAGATGGAGGCAGAGTTAGAGAGGATCTGTCTCAGCTAGAAGAACGTTTAAATCAACAAAGCTTGCACGTGTCAATATGGATGCATCTACACTGGAATCTACAGTTAATGAAAACTGCAAATCAGTTTTCGACTGTTAGAACCCAAGCAGTGCATGTCTGATAGCAACAGGAGGACACATCAGTTCCTACATCTCACTAACTCCACCATATGAGAAATATGACACATTGCTCTGTTTGTAATGAACCTAAATGAGTTTCCCTTTTTCTATTAATAATCAATCATATTCCAGTTCATGTGATGCAATTATAAATCTATAACTGACTCCTATTCTCAGCTGGGAACCAACCAACACCACAAACAAAGGTTTAAATTAGCAGTCTCTGCTTCTTACTAATAGCTGGAGCTATTCCTCCCACTGATCCAGGACCAGGGATGTTCCCCGCCACGGCAGCAGCTTGTGCAGCTGCCGCCGCCTGAGCCGTGGCGGCCTGCTGCTGCATCTGTCTGTGGCACTGACGCAGGTCAAACACCTGGAGGGACAGGGAAACGCCGCTGTTTTAGATTCGATTGATGAGCTAGAATAGATCAAAAGAAACCTGCGGCATGGGGAAGCCTGTGAGCTCACCTTGATGTAAGCACTTGGGTAGATTTTGTGAACGGCGTCTCCTGGGGCTCGGCCAGCTTCTCTGTCCAGGTAGTAGCTCTGAACAAACACGGCATGGTCACTGAGGCATCGCACCCACACGTCTCCCTCACCTTTACACTCCAACTGGACTCCTTTACCGATGTGAAGCCTGAGGGAAATCACAAAAATAAATCAAAAAAGACATAATAATGCCAGGATACATTCAAGAGCACAAACGTATTCTTCCTCTAAAAAACGTTCAAAGGTTTCGGCTCTTTTTACGTTACTTTTAAGATTTCGAATTAAAATGGAAGAAAGACATGGATGGGAAAACACAAGAAAGATGCAAAAAAATATGCAAAGAAATACATCAGGGAGAATTAATAAAAAAGAAAGGACTCAAGGAAGAACAAAATACCTGGAAAATGGTGAAATTCAACTCCAAACTTTCCCAGGCTCTGTAGGAACACCTGAGCGTCTGTGTTGGTCCGGCTTACCTTGCTCTCTCAATAGCCTCAGTGCGATGGACGTTGCTGAGTTGGCCCAAACAGAACCGATCCCCTCCTGAAGGGTCCACATAGCCGTCCACCGTTACAATGGGGCAGGAGGACGGCACTTTAAACGTCTCCCCAACCTGAACGTCCATCTCAAAATAAGCGATGGAGCACCAGTAGTCAGGCGCTGAGGGAGAAGATGGGACACGGCGGCACGTTTATTGGATTCATATAAAAATATTAACCCAGATTATTTAGGTTCTAACATCATTAGGTTGGAATAAACAAAGAGCTAGCCAAGGCTGTAGAAACAGGTGTTTCTAAAGCACTTATTCTACACCGAGCATGCTCTGTGTTATGGTACCTGGGTGATTGGATATAGGAGGCTGAAAGGCGAGCTCGTTGTGTACTGGCCCTAAAAGGAGCAAAATACCGTCAGTTATGCATAGATTTACACAGCAAATGCAGATAGTGACTGATGATGCACTGATCCACTTTTATTTTTTTTCTTCCGATACTTGAATTTTAGCATCCGCAGATCCAAACATTTTGCAGCTACCAGGAGGTCTGTCTGCTTTAAGGTTATCATCTATTGTTCCTTTTTTTTTAGGAGGCTGTCATAAACTCCTCTCAAAAAGCAGGTGTGTTAAGTATGAATAACACATGTAAATTCCAAAAGGCAGTTTAAGATTACCAAAAAAAAAAGAAAAAAGGAATACAGTAAATCTGTAAAAAGGATCTTAATGACACTGTAATTGGCTCTATTAAAGAAATCAAACACAGATGCTATAAAAGGGTTAACTTTTCCGCAGTTCAAAAGATTTTCTTTAACTCAAATTTATCATAGAAATTGCAACTAACAATTACTTTGCAAATCGATTAATTTGTCGATTATTTTTTCAACTAAACCAATAATAATCAGATTCTTTACGAAATTAAACCAGGTGAATCTCAAACTTTTCCACTTGAGGTGTTCTGGATAGAGCATTTTGACAGAAGAAAACATTTTTTTTACCTGAAAAGCAAAATGTTTGTATATTTATATATTTTTTTTCTTACAATTTTGGTATAATTACTGCTCTAAATGGGTTTCTTTAAAGGCATGTTATAGAGTCTCTATACTCCAGTCAACAATTAATCGATTACTAATATAGGTGGCGATTATTTTGATAATTGATTAATCGCGATTAATCTGATTACTTGTTTCTGCCCTAATAGAAATACACTAAATAGATCAGATGATATTGGATCAGTGCATCTCTGGCTATCAGGGCAAAGCTTCAGTTTAAACTTACAGTAGTGTGCTGGATGGGGCATTGGGGGGTGGTGCTGCAGGTGACCGTTGGTGTGGTGAGGTATGCTAGGGGGGAAACCGCTGTTCCTGGACCAGTTGGAGCTGGCACCTGGATGGGACAGAGAAACAGAGAGACAAGTGATATACAAACAATTTACATTTGCAGGAAGATCCAGGAGAATGGTTTAAAAAGAGCCTTACTGCCTGATCCTGCAGGGATGGCGGGAAAGGACTGTGATGAGGCAGAGGGGGCCGCCTCAGAGGGCGGGAGCAGGCCGGGGGGCGGGCGGGTAGGATTCTGACTGAGGTGGGCGACTGCTGGATGGGGGGGTGCTGGATGGTCTGGAGAGAGTGTCCACCATCCACAGAGGGGAGACTTGGAGGCCCGTCAAAGTCGTACTCATCCTTTACGATCAGCGACGAGCTGGGCCCAGAGCCGGTTAGGGTGAGCCCAGAAAGGTCTGAGGGGCGGAGATCATAGAAGTTATGATACTGACAAACATGGATGGACAGCAGAAGCTGAAAGTTAAACTGTGAACGTTTAAACTACAGCAAATGTTACTAAAAAACAGCATTTCCTCCTTTTAATATTTTGCCAAGTTCCCAGAAGTATGCAGAGAGAAAAAGAACAGAGTTTAATGGAAAGGGATACAATCAGAAGTTTAGCCATCCTTTACATTAATGTCCCTGTTGACTTCTAAACAAAAAAACTAGAGGGCATCTCAAATCCAAACAGTGTCAAAGTTTTCCCATGTGTGGTAAGAAAAAACTCCAACAAACGCTTATCAATTTCTTTGATATATGAAAAGACTGGATGCTTTTTTTTCCACTGGGCCTTTCATGGCTACCTGTAGCTATCGATCACATCGCTGCAACAGAAATCAACTTTAAGCTGCAGACCCTAACCCTCTCACTGGTCAGTCTTTATCTATATATGTTTGCTTCCTATATACTTATGCTAATTCCTGTCCAGAACTTTTATTCATTATGACAGAAAATTGGATTCAGGCCTAAAAGGTCAAAACTAAAACGGGTAAAAATGCTTTTGAGTTTTCAGCCCCTGAAACATTGAAAGAGACACAGAAGCAATTAAAGTTAGCATCGTTTCTCACCTTGGTGCAATTTAAATGACACATTTGTATGTTTTATGCTGCTCTATTGGCCAGGTCACTTTTAAATCTTAACAAGTTATTTTCTTGGTTAAACAAAGCAGACAAGCATTCAGCCTTAGGGCTGAGATTAAGTGATGCAACTTAGAGAGCAGCTTTAAGGGAATATTAGAGAAGATGTTCCCTTCAACTGTTTTAGTTTATCGTCTATCGTCTATCGTCTTTGGGCCCTTTACCTTTAATCGCAGATGGTTATATTTGGATACGGCTAGATGTTAAACTGATCCCAAAGAAATCAAAACTGTACTAAGAAGAAATCAAACAAGCTAACACTACTATTTCATACTGTCATCTAAAGGTTCTGACTTAAAAAGCAGGATCTGTGTCAGGAGACACACCAGTGAGCTTTCTCAATTCTACTAAATATTTAAACTTCATGCCCAAGATAGTTCAGGTGACTTGAATTGTATCTGCAATGTTTGTCCTCAGCATAGTGATCTTCTCGCTGCCGTTACTCACCTATACCAGGAGACACCACTCGTTCATAGTGGTAGGGGTTGACGCACACGCTGTCGCACTTCAAATCAAAGGCGAACTGGCAGTATTTCACGTGCTTCAGTTCATTCTTGTGCAAGTCCGGCCATCGCCACAGCCGGGCGTAGATGACATGAGGGAAGCCTTTACGTCCAGCAACCTGGAATCCAATTATTTTGACAATCAGAGACAATCATTAACAAATTGAACTAGATGGGACTAATACCCAGCGCATCGTCCACTACCTGCAGCCGTCCGTCCAGCGTCCTCTGGATGGTGACACACTTGCTCGGATGGACGCCGTTTGTGGTGACGGCGGTGATGAGCGAGTCCAGCTCGTCCTTCTTCTCCTTCAGCTTCTTCACCAGACTCTCGATGGCGCGCTTGGCGAAGCCCTCGTTCTCTCCACCCTGCCGGTGACACATCAGGCTGTGCACAATGCTCAGGCAGGCATCGTTGCTCGTGGGTGTGCTGGCGATGGACATATTCGTCGGCGCTTATTTTTTAGCTGCACTTCCTGAGAAAGAGTTGGGACGTTTGTGCAGACGGCTTCACATCATCCTCTGAGCGTCGATGACGATGAACAGGGCCGATGAAATGCAACTCATGCAATAGTTGTTGGAAGTTGGGCGGCCTCAGCTCTCTCAACCTGCAGGGAGAAATGAGACAACATATATAAAGAAAAGCAGAACGCAAAGCAGCTAGAAATTTGAGCGTTAACATTTTTGTTTTTGCTCTATTCTTTCCATGCAACTTTTCTACTTTTTAGAGTGATGTTTGGAAAAATTAAGCAAAATAATTTGCTGTTCTGTTTCTGTAATCTATGATATATTTTACCACTAATGGCACTGCTGCATACACTGTTATTATATCTATTTGTGTGTTTAATAATTCCAGTTAAAAATATTAAACTTCCCTCTTTAGGGACAGATAAGGAAATACTGGAACACCATTCTATTCTATCATGTAATCAGTCAGAAGCCTTTTTAAAGCAGATTCCATCTAGAAAGCTATACTTTTACAGCTTTTTTTATTTTTAGAGAGTGCTTAAAGGTAAACTATACTTTTCCAGGATGTGTAGAAACAGTGGAGCCACTTAATTCCAGCATCAAATGGATTAAACTAGGGGGAAAAGTCTATTTATGTTTTGCTGCACAATATAATTATTACGAAATAAGCAAATAACAGTTTTATGTTAAGACCAAGAGACGAGCAAGAAGCAAGAGCTTTTCTTTAAGTTTTTGATTTACAATATTAATGGAGGCAACCCTGGCTCACCGTGTAATAAATGAAAACACCCGAATATCTAGACGTAAAAGAACTAAATGCCGTTTCTTTCTCCTCGGTGAAGCAAAAGTTTAGGCTCCTTTGCTTACTAGCGGCGCCAGTCTGGCTGGCGTTTGTTAGAGGAAGGAGCATCAAGCTACTGTAAACAGCGAGCCCTGACAGGAAGTAACAATAATACCCCTTCAGAATAAAAGGTGAAACATTACTAACAACACTTATAACAGCCCAAAACTTTATAGATAAATTAAGCTCATTTGTAAGGCTAAGGTTTGAAGAAAAAGAATAAATAAATCCTCCTTTATTGTACTTGTAGTTTTGATGTGTTAATAGGATTTATTCCTTTTTTCCCCAACAATAAGCTGTTAAAATCCACATTCCTGCCATCCAACTCTCTTAATCTATAAAGATATAATACTAAAAGTGAAATACTCTAAACTATTTCACTATTAAAATGTAAATCAGTTCAAAATGGACTGTTTAAATAGTGCGCATGTCAAACCTTTAGACTTAGGATCACAAAAACTGTAACTCTAAAGATATATTCCAGCCATGAAATTGAATACAATGTAAATAAAGTGCAAGGTATAAGTATAAGTGCTAGAGTGCAAAGATTCTATTATTTGTATTTAGAAAAACTAAAAATAGAAATTAAATATAAGACGGATATTAATACTAATAAGGATTACCTACATAAAATAGAATAAAAATGCATTTAAAAAAACTGCTGTCCTAAAACAGTCACATGTAGCTAATATGCAATCACGCAAGACAATACAGAAATATATTTATCAACATAAACGAATATTTTATATAATTTTCACCGATATGGGTGTGAGACGTGTTACTTTATTTTGAAAGGTGCTACCGGAAATACTCCTTAACACTAACCGCTTAACAGCCTAACTACCTGCTAGGAAAACATCAGCTAGCACATCTGATTGTTGGTAGCAGGAAAGCTAAGGGGTTAGCAGACATGTTTTTTTAGAATTAACTCCAGTTCGGTGCACTTATGTTCAAAAACTAACCACTTGTTACTGTAGAAAGGGGCTGAATGCTTGATTAAAATATCCCGCGCTATCTGGTATTATCTTTTGATCAATAAATAACAAATAAACTGATTTAAGTACCTGAATCTTGCGGCGGCTAGCAGGTGAAAAACTGCCTGTTTGCCCCAAGTTGCTCTGCCAGCGATGAACTGCGCCGATCCTTTTAACACGCAGGAATATCCAATAATTTCATCCAATATCTCCAGGAAGGAGGAAGGGGGCCCAATTAAAGGAAGTTTTATCTCAACATCCTGTGAAGCAGAGAAATGGGATCAAATCTCAGATTTTTTTGTCAACTCCCACTTTAATTCTCTTATCGTTTCCTTCAACGGCGAGTTGCGCATGCGCGAAACGAGCCACAGGTTTATGAAGCAGTTCAGTAGGGTGATGAGAGATTCGGATCAGTGATCCGAATCTGTTGATGAACTTGACAGTCAAATCCTGATCTGAAAGCTTGATTTCAATGTTTCTTTTTGTATTCTTTACTCCGACTATATATATATTTATATATATTTCGTAAATTAAGGTATCCTGTTAATATTTTACGATCAATATACATTCAACCTTGTAGTTTTATTCTATTACATTACTATTTATACATTAAAAGCCCTAAAGTGAACATCAATATTATTTAACAACGCTTATTACCCTACTAAATTTTGTATTTTCTATAATTGATTCTTTTTACAGTTTGATATGTAAAAAAAGGGGGCGGGGCTGAAGTTTGATGACATATGAATCTGTAAACTTGCTTTTTTCTCTGCCTATTGACTTTACTGCAGTGTTGGTCTGTTTTTTAAACTGGTGCTTTGAATTTAATAGAATAAAGTCAATCAAAAACAGCATTAAGTTTTATCCAGGTTTCTTACTAACTGACCATGTGAACAAAGTATGGATTTCACAGTTAATGCCCTGTACTAATATATCAGTTGGTGAGTGAAGAGAGGGGACACCAATGCACTTTCACTGCAAACATACAGTGGGGAATGTTTCATTTGAATTCCTCCTGCACAGCTGACGTAGAGAAACATCACAGTGTTATTAAAGCTGCTAATTTCACAGATTATTTCCTCTCTGCGGATAATGAGGCGCTAATTACAGAGTTCAAATCAGCTGCAGCAATATTTGCTTTGAAAGAAAGGGAGGCATGTGTTTATCCTTTATTTTATCCTCTTCGCATTAATGAGAACTCTAGAAGCCTGTAAGCACACACTCACACACACACTCACACACACACACACACACACAGGTTTAAATGCCCCACTGGTTACCAATTTGTACCAATTACAGATGTGCCGATTACCCTCTGACAAGGCACACAGTGATGATTTATTATCAGCTTCAGCAGCTAATACCGATGCCGTGCTCCCATAATTTGACTTTAATGGTCTATAATTTAGGTATTTGTTTCTATTTCCCATTACTTCCCCTTTGAGGTCACTCTTCTTATTTCTTTCTATAATTAATACCCTTCAGTGAGGAATATAACCCTCCCCCCCAAAAAAAAGTACTTGTCCTCATCTTTCATTTGCATACCAGCTATATTTTATTAATATTTTACATTCTCAAATCTATTGCTCAATACTTTTCCTTCTATTCATCTCGCCTGTCTCCCTCTACCATAATGAACAAATGAATTTAATGGAGAATTATTCAGAATTCCCCATACTGACCACCAGAGAGCAGTAAGAACCAGGGCCTGCTGTGAACAGCCTGAATTCAACTTCACTCTTTGGATGTCTCTTGAATGCTCCAAGCCAGTTACTCTACTTCTTTGACTTATTTCTTTCTTACTTTCTGGAGAGGGTTTTTATATATTTTTAAACGTTTTTACATCCGTGATGTCGAAGTAGGATAGGCTATAATGGAAGTTTTTCTTGTTAATTCTTTTGCTCCAAGATAATAATAATTCAACTTTATTGATCTCGCACTAGAGAATTAACTGCATTTAACCCTTCCCCTTGGGGAGCAGTGGGCTGCCATTGTGCAGCACCCAGGGAGCAGGGTGTGGTTAAGGGTTTCGCTCAGAGTGCAGGCAGCGGCGATCGAACCGGTTACTTGCAACCTTCTCAGAGCACAAGCACACTGCTCTAACGACTAGGCCACTTTGATGTCCCTAGTTTTGTAACTTTTGTGTGAGTGCTCTACAACCCACCCAGTTAAGGAACACAATATAACATCAGTGCATTCAGTCTGTGGTATTCCTGCAGGCTTTTAAGTTGGTGTTTAACTTATCATATTAACAGGTTGGTATTTTATATAAAATTTAGTGTTTAGCTCTATTAATCAGTAAGTTAGGGGGAGTGAAGCCAGTGAACGTAACATCTCCTATATAGAGTTGTTGAAACAAACCCATCCAGTAGTTCTTTGCATTTTTCTACAGTCCATGATGCAGACAGAGCAAACATGAGCTAGACAGCCCTCTTGTCAGAGTAAGCCTGCATGCAGAATCTGTGATGGGAAACACCAAGAACGTATCAGGCCTACTGCCAAAAGTGTTTAAGGAAGAATTATATTGGATAAAACCAGGTAGCTGAGGTAGTTCATACTAAATGTATGTGCTAAAATATAAAGCTTTTTTTCTTTTGCAAGACTTGAAATTACTATTCAGTCACTTTCTTTCAACCTGACAGAGTTTAAGCTAAGTTGACTGATTGATTCAATTACTTTATTGATCTCACAGTCGAGAAATTGACTTGTTACATCAACTCAAATAGTCAAAGAAGAAGAATGCACCAAAGGAAGAAAAAGGTTTCATTGGATATATACAGCATATACAGTGCGTCCACATATGACAGTTTTTTTGTTTTTTTAATAGTAGGAACAGGGTGTTTACATGGATATTCACATGGATATTTATATAGATGAATATTTATGTTTATATATATAGTTATTGCACTGGGTGTCAAATATAGAGAAACTGGTTATTTCACAGTGTATCAAATAGTAATTGCACATTATACATTGCACAAGTTATTGCCGTTGTAGTGTTGCATTGTAGAGTTTGATGGCAGCAGTGATGAATGACCTGCCGTAGCCCTACTTTTTACTAATAGGGTGTAAAAGTCTTTCACTAAAGGGGCTGCTCAGTTCCTCTACAGACTGGTGCAGAGGGTGGAAGGTCTTGTCCATGATGGATGCACTGGAAAAAAAATCTAAATCTGGATTTTTTTTCTTAAAATAAGAGCATTTGTTCTTGGATTGAGGACACATCTAATTATCTGATTAAATATCTATTTATCTTATTTTAAGAGTAAAAATGCAAATTCCATTGGCAAACTATCTCATTTACCTACCGTACTTAAATTAAGGGTAAATACACTTCATTTATGGAATTTGTACTGATTACTAGATCATTTTTCCATTGTGTAAGCATGGACAGCACCGTCTTCTCAGCCACTTCCTCCACTGAGTTCAGAGTGCAGCCTTGGACAGAAATGGCCTTTCTCACCAGCTTGCTCAGTCTCTTTCTGTTCTGCTCTGCACTGCCAGGGGCCCAGCAGACAACAGCATGAGGAGGGCTGATGCCACCACAGTCATAGAAGGTTTTAAGCAGGGGTCTGCTGACTCCGAAGGACCTCAGCCTCCTCAGGAGGCCGTCATAACGCCATTAGTGTTATGAGTTGCAACAAAGATTGGGCTCGAAGATTTCCATAGTGAATCAAGACGTACCTTTCAACTTTCCATGTTTTTTTCATTACTCAAACCAAAGATGAATTAAGAATGTGAATACCTTTTCAATGCAGTGTATTGTAGAATTCAATTCAAGTGGGATTCTCTAATTGTTGTAACTGATCGACAAGGTTTAACAAATTTTCATCTGGTTAATAGGAGTAGAAAGTGGTTTTGTGGTCTACTCTGGCGAATGGATGGTGCTTTCCATTCGCCCACCTATTCTTCCTTAAATGGTACCACACTCTCTGCTTCTCCTTGTTCCCTTTCAGCTTTAAACTTCCCTCTCTTCCCTTTGAATCCTAAACACATCACATAAATGGATAATGGATGAAATCTAAAATCTTTCCCCCCTGCTGTATTCAGGAAATTGTCTTCCCCGCGGGAAGTGGATGCAGATGGTGGGAGGGACTGATGTAAATGGAGAGATAAAAATGGAAGGCTGGCCTAAGAGGTGGAAGGTGTTTAGAAGATGGATGGATTGCTGGTGAACATGAGAGAGCAAGAGAAAGAGGAGAAAGGAAACAGGGCGGTGCAGGAGAAGAGATGAGTGAGCTGTCGGTTTAGAGATAAATCAGGGAGGCAGCTCGCTGAGGGGGGTATATGTCCACAAACGCACGTACAAACAGATGTGTGTTTTGCGATCACGCTCGAACTCACACAAGTGCAAACACAAACACACACTCTTACTCGCTCGAGCACACTTTGCCCCACGGCAGAGTGGTAAAAGGGCCACGGCTGATTGGGCGCTGCAGGCCAATTTCACCCCGAGTGGCAGAGCGGTGCATGTTGGGATGTTGGGATACAAGCGCAGTTACCCATGAAGGCTTGAGGTAGGTCACTTCTTTTCGCTTCGTCTCTCTCATCCCTCACCTACTTCTCAACCTTTCCCTCCTTTCATCCTCCTCTTGCTTTTTCCTCCCTTCATATTTATACTTTATTCTTTGCCTGCAGGGCTTTTTACTTCTAAACCTCAACCTGCTTGTAGCTCTATTCCTATCAATCCACCTTTCAAACAGAGAGCATACTCTCCCCAGATAATAACAGCAGCACTTAATTCTCTTCTCTTTCTGGCTCAGTTCATCTCCATCTGCCATCAATTCCTTTAAAATCTCTCTTTTCCAGCTTTACTTGCCCTTAGTCATTTCTCTGACAAGCCCTCCCTGTTGTAACACACACACATGCCCAACGCAGCAACAAAAACGCACACACTTTGGATCCCTGCAGTGTAGTGTGCTAACAGAATAATTAGTCCCGCTTGATGTCTCTGACAGCTCTAATCCTTCTAAATGGCCACCACATGCATCCCCTCATCAGCCCACGGCTAGACACACAAACTGCACTCTTTGAAACTTGACAATGACCAATATATTTTTGGTAAGAAACAGAATCAACATGCAAGCTTCCAATATTTTAGATTCTCATAAATTAATTAAACTAAACTGATACGCTTAATGCATTTTTTTGGATTTCATAAATACAGTAACCATGAAAGTTGTGTGCCTTCTGTTTTTCTCTTGAGGGCAGAAGAGCATTTATACAAGCCAGTCCTTTGACGTATGGAGGAGTAGTGAACATGATTGCACCACAACTTCAGTTCAGCAGGTGGCAGTGATAGGAAATCAAATGCCAAACAGGAGCAAGATGAGCTGCAATTTAGATTTATTTTCTGACTATCTCTATTACAAGCAACAAACCCTCTTTTGTTCAATGCCCTAAAGAGAGCCGTGAATAATGGTGTTATGCACCTTCATGCTATTTGTTCACAAAACATGATAGAGAACAGAAACTGCCTTTATTATTTGGCTTCTTTTGGAAGGCTATTTTTTAGACACAGACACAAAAGTCGACGCCGTCAACTTGAAAGCACATTCAAAGTGAACGCACTTTTTAAGAAACACAAAAGTGTTTTAGAGGTGAAAAAATAGGGAAGCTGTGTAAAGAGGCTGGTTTTATGCTTTTATACGTGTCTGAGAGGTGACATCAGTTTAGCCTGTAGGTCTTCACAGGCTGTTGTTTTACGCCTTTAAACCTTCCTTTGAAGGTCTTTGTGCTAGAAAGCAAACATAACCTGGAAATCAATATGAGAGAGCGGCTTCACCAAGAAAATAAAACTCATGGCCTGAGCAGCAGATGCCTTTTTCTGCAACGAGAAGTTGTGAAAAAAGCAAAGAGGGATTCTTACAACATTGGCTCCATTTAGCTTTTATTTCCTCCTGGCAAGATGGCAGTTTGTTTTCAGTTGAGCTTTAAGAGTGAGACAGAAACAGGCAATCATCAGGTACAACGACCAGCAGCTCATTTGTGAGTCTTTGTGACATGTCCTATTGATTACATAGGAAAACAGAAAATTTGTGGATTACATATAAGAAGTTCATTAAGTCCTGGATTTATAAATACATAAATAAAAGCATGAATAAAGATTCAAGATTTTCATGAATAAAAGTTTCAGATACATTTAATAAAGGCTGGATTGTAAAGAGGTTATGAAGGGATTTGTAAGTGATTGAGGTCACAAATAGAAAATAATGTGTAAAAAGGTACCTCTAATAAAGGTAAAGATTGAGAACAATACCACTGAGACTGAGCCTCTGAAACAAAAACATTCAATTATTTTTTTCTTACACATGTTTTCAAGGATGCCATTAAATACAGTACACCAAATTCAACTTGTTTTGTACTTTTATGGCATAAATTCCTCTGGCAATCAATGCTCTACTTTAATGTAGTACCCAAGCTGAATGAAAGACAGATTGAATATTTTGATATAAATGGAAATATGGCAAAAACCTCAGCTTTAAACTAAGGTCATCCCTCCTGTTTTCAGGTGACCAGCAAATCTGCAGGCTCACAGAAAACAGGCTGCCAGTGCTTTGCTGGAACATGCGTCTTCACTTTGCTGCGGCCCCTTGTTTTCCGTCCCCTCCTGTGCGTGGGTGACCGTTAACCCGTCACATGTGGGAAGTGAATGTGTGACCACACACACCGTGAGTCTGTCTGAGTCGCAGAGAGCTTGCAGAGATCAAACACTTGTGCCGTCATATGGTCCGAATTAGGCGGAGGCTTCGCGTTTCCTCATAAAACTTCAATAAGGAAAAAACTCGTGCAACCCACACAAACACTCACATGATCGCAGCCTCTCACCACCTTGTGGTGTTTGGTTTATGGGAATAAAGTTTATTATGATGTGTGTCACACTTTCAGGGTGTGTTTTTTTCTATTTCTTGTGTGTGTTTTAGGGTATGTGGTTTGTTAAGTTTGTGTGGTGGTGTGTATTGTGGTTAGTGTGAGTGTATCTGTGTATGGATGTGATTTGGTACTTTTCCCCAAACCACTGACCCGTAAACTGCGAAGGTTGTAAGCTAATGGGCCCCACCCACAACCAGGAAACATAAACACTGACAGACGTGTGTTAACTCACACATCACGAATATGGTTTAAAACTAGATATTGTTAGTTTTATACCAATGATAGGATCTTAGTTTAAATATTCTTCATTTGCAGCTTAAGGAAGGATACACAAGGACTCCCCTTTTACATTTTTCACTGCAATTATACATTTTGATGCAGTTCATTACATTTTAGCTTAATAGAGCAACACAAACAATGAAGAAGTGTTTTTTTAGA
This sequence comes from Cyprinodon brontotheroides, assembly GCA_018398635.1. Taxonomy (NCBI): domain Eukaryota; kingdom Metazoa; phylum Chordata; class Actinopteri; order Cyprinodontiformes; family Cyprinodontidae; genus Cyprinodon; species Cyprinodon brontotheroides. The sequence goes on from JAGKQL010001482.1 coordinate 26,807, forward strand.
TCCCTTTTAATCTGATGTCACGAAGTCCATCTGTAAGAGGAACCCTGCTTATCAATGGGATATCCTGTGAAGATGTTTGCAAAGACAATCAGAGGACGAGTACTAACTTATATATGATACCTACTGTAAAAAGGAATTGATTTTATAGGTTAATTTTGACAAAATTATTGAATAATTATTCAATAATTTATTATTGAATAAATTATTCATTTGTTGCTTTTTCCTCCAGTTTATTACAGAATTTGAAATACCAGAATTTGCGCATCTGAGGTGAATAATATTGGACAACTAGGAACAGGGAGGACCCAGACATGTTCACAAGTCATTTTTTGCAATTCAAGTCAAGTCTCAAGTCTTGAGAGCTCAAGTCCAAGTCAAGTCCCCAAGTCTTGAGAGCTCAAGTCCAAATCCAAGTCTCAAGTCTTGAGAAGGCCCTTGCCATAATAATCAATTAATCTACAAAAATTCTAATCACTTGATTCATTTAAAAAGTGCAATAATTTTCATGCTTGCTTGTTTCTCCTTGTGTTTTCTATCTTCGCTACTGAGACGGTATAGCTTAAAGGTCGCTATTATATCTATGGAATTATCATTATCTTGAACTGCTAAAATGAAAAATACAATTAAAAGCACACACGCAAAATTTTTCCAAGATAAATTTTGCATTTTCTTACAGTATTTTATCGGACATTTGTGGTTACAACTTTTTCTAGTTTTAGCAGTAAATGTCTGCCTTTTATTGAAAAATGAGGACGAAAAAAAAAAAAAATCACAATCCTGCCGTCCACGTAAAATTGTTGCGTCAGTGACGTCAGTGTGTTGCACAGGAAAAAAATAT
>JAGKQL010001483.1:0-11975 GCA_018398635.1 Cyprinodon brontotheroides
TATTCATTCATATATTTATTCATTCATATATTTATTCATTCATATGCAGTGTATTTATGTTTGCCTACACTACTACACACAATTATTATGCTACCATCCAACGGATCATGAATGAATTTATACAAGAAATAAAGAAGATTTGCCAGGAAGCTGTTTATGCAAAGAAAGAGCTTTATTAAAACACAACACAACTATATACAACTGGCATTATCCAAACACATGCGTATCTAAAAATTACAAGTCCGCGAACTGTCCGTTTTGCTTCCCCACCGAGGTTGGAGGTAACTTCAGCAGCATTCCCTCGAGGCAGGTCCGCGATGTGCAGGCACGCCTACTGTATGCGTGGCCCTGTGCCATTATGAAAGCTATCTAACCCGGGACTGCAGCTTAACACAGAGTTCAGTGAGATCCAGAAGCCACCACAGTAATGCCGTACAATCTTCATCCGGACATACCGCCGGCGGTGGCCGGACTTCCAGAGTTCCACTTCCCTCATCTGCCAGCACACTGCCTGCCTCGCTTTCAGCAGCTGAAAAAAACAATGCAATCCAGATGCACTGCATATGGACACAGCACATCTATCAATGCACCTGAAAAATAGTCACCAAATAAAAGTCTAATGCTAGCGTTCACTTCGCGCCCGGGCAGCTGGCGCTGACAAGAAGCAGCGAAGTTTACATGCAAAGTCAATGGTTGACGCGCAGCGGCGGCAGTCAAAGTCTCCGCGGCGCGCGTTTCAGCAGCAAGCGCAGCGCGTCTGAGCAGCTGAAACAGCTTGTCCGAGGAAGCTAGCTTTTACATCCCTGGCAGCGGCAGACGCGCCCAGAACGCCGCTGCTGCTCGAGAATGGAAAAATTGGTAATTTTGCTTTCGGCTGACGCCGTGCGCACAACCAATCAAAGAGCGCTGATCTGGGAGCTGGCTGGGAGGAGAGGACACAGCGCTGATGACACAGACCGCTTCTGATTACTCCTCTTAAACAGTTTATTAACGCGATAATTAGCAAAAATATATACATCTACGCCGCAGAATATATTTGGCTTTTATTATCCTGGTGCCTCGCAGATGTCCGGATTATTTAGATGAAAAACACCTACCAGCCAAGTCCGCGGGTAAACCGCTGCAAGGATAGGCTGCACCTTGCCAGAGGCTGCTGATGAATGGGATTCTTCTGTGAAACACTACTAATGGGTGCTGTGGGGGTCTGAGCGGCTCCGACAGAAAATATACATTACAGGGAGGCAGGATTGTAATCTGGATGAACTGACTCCACTGATGAAGTTTTCAGGTGTATTTTCTCACTTTAAAAACATATAAAAACTACTTTATTCCACTGATCACAGCAAAATATAGCTGCAAGGCAGAGAAAGGATAGTGAAGCTCCGCCCAACGCTCGTCAGACTATTTTGCATCACAAGCAGCCAGAGCAGCAAAGCTGCTTCCGCCGCGCGTCAGAATTCACTGGTACAAGCAGCAAAATGAAGCAGCAGTATCACCTATTTTGCTGCTTTTAAGCCGCCCCCGTGAACGCAGCATCAGAATTACTGGTACAAGCAGCAAAATGAAGCAGCAGACGCCATTTGCTGCTTTTGCTGCCCCGGCCCGGAACGTAGCATTACCCTCTTCTTTCTGGCCCTACTCTGAGCAGATTGCTTCCGCGACGCAGCGTGTTGGCTGGCTGCGTATATCTGAAGCTCCTCCTGCGTACCGTCTGCTGAAAATACGTCTTACAGGCAGCTGGAAAACAATTAAATGAGAGTGGTATGAATAAAAAATCAAAACGCTAAAGTCACAGTAACAAGGAAGGAGATAACATTCACTACACACACGTCGCCTTTATCAACATCGTGCAAATCTGACTTGCTGATATGGTCTCGGCAGCAAATACAGTGGGACTGGTTGGAAATGGACGGTTTCCTGCGTGATTCCTGTGTGATTCCCACGTGAATCCGCGTTGTATTTCCTGAGGCCAGTTTTTTTTATTTCAAAAGAACTGCAATGTACCCGGACAACCACCAGGTGGCACTTGGGAACTTTTTTTTTTCCTCCTTAATCCAGGCTGTTATTTAGATGCTGTCTTTAAAGCAGGTTTATTGTGATCTTGGTGTGATATTGTACTATTTATGATGTTTTTGATTAAAAATAAAGTTAATGAATTAATTTATCATAGTGACTGCATTATCTTATTTCATGAAAAATTGCTGCATACTGTATGGGAGCAGTTATAGATACACCCTGCGATCTTATCTTGAGAACTGTTTATTTCTATTTATCTCTATTATTTAATGAAAAAATGATTATAATTAATCTTTTGGCAAACCAAATAACTGAATCAATAAAGGTCCGTGGATCATCCGTCCATTCAGGGAGGGGGTTCTTTATGCGGCGCCATTCCACCACCGTATTCATCCAATCAACTTCACTGACTTGAGCGCGATCAAAGCCATCTCTGACAACAGCATTGAACAGCACTATTTATCAAGACGGCCCGCTGCAGCACCGCAGCTGTCAGAACCAGTTCCGCTGCAGGCGCCTGTCACAGGCCGCCTCCCACCGTAGGGCCGGAATAAAAACAAATTTAGCCACGCCCACCTCCCCCAACCGACATCACCTTCAGGACGGGGAAGAAGGTTGTTCAACACGCCGGAGACTCCACAACAATGGTAAGTTAATTTCTTACTTTAACGCTAAAAGATGTCTGGCTTTCATATATGCTTAAAAGCAATGTATCGCTGTAGGCGTTATATGTAAAGCACGATGCGGTTACTGAATGTTACAGCAGTGGTGGGCAGTAGTTCCGCATGTAGCAAAGCTATTAGTTTAACTACATGTTCCAGTAGCATGACAGACGTGAAGCCATTTATTTATCAAGTAACTTTCCAGTAGTGACGTTATTGTTTTTATCAGGCAGCTTAATGAAGGCCCACAAACGCTACAGCGAAAAAATCCAGGGCAAAACTAAGTAATGAAACCAGGTTTTCTATTTTGAAACAATCGAGTTATTCGTTGGACATTCACGCATTGAGCCTCTATTCTGCCTCTCCTGTCTGTATCTACGAAACATGCGCATGCGCACTGCAGTGGAACTCAATGTATGACACCCACAGACACCCGCAGACACACAGAGCCACACACACAGGATGGAGACAGGAGCAGAGCGCCTTATCTTCAGAGATTTTGAAACTTGTTGAATCCTCTGATAAAAAAAAACGTGTTCAAATTTCGGTTCTTGGCCATAGAGAGCTCATGTGGCCAAGACAGCTCTCCCATGTATAAAAATAAATACATAAATAAATACATGCTCAATAAATAAATAAGCATTGAATTAATTAACCCCCAAAATACAATGAATAAATATGTAGGTAGAAATTAAATTATACAGTGAGACATAAATGTATATATATCTCTTAATTAGCTTCTTTATTTTTTCACCTTTTTTGTAAACAGTTTCATTTGTTACTTGAATCGACTGTTTAATTGAGGTCTGAAGAAGTTTTCTCTAAGGGAGACCCTAAAGAAATAAGATGCCTTTTGTAGGGTTTTGTTTTCCCTAGAGATGTCCATTGAATGCAAACTCATATCCATGTCTCCATGTGTAGAACACAACACAGCACCTTTAATTTGGCTCTAATAACATCAGATTGTTTATTTTTTGTCTACTAGTAAATACTTTTGTTTTTTTTTTATTATGCTTATCATAAAACAATTTTTACACTGTGTTATGTCATTGGCTGATCTTTTAATAAATATTTTAACAAAGAAGGTGAAAAAATAAAGAAGCTAATTAAGCAGATATATATACATTTTGAAAATGCAACTAAAGATTATTTTAAAACTCGATGAATTCGCCGATTATTTTTTCGATTAATCGATGAATCGGACAAAAAATATTATTTATACCAACCTCTTTATTCCAAAATAAAACCTTTTAGACAGAATAAACAAGCACACAAGTACAGGTTGCTCATTAACTGTACTGGTGCAATAAGAAAAATAAATGTTTGTGTTAAAACTAGCGCAAAACTTGTTATGAGAAATGTAGCCGTACATCCACAAAATATAGGTTACTTTGTTTCATAAAGGCAAAAAAGACATTTTTGTTTTTAAAAGCCCCTAAGGGGCTCAAAACAATAGGTCCTCCCATTTCAACAAATTAGGTTTTTTTTAGACTAGAAGAGTTCTGCCTTTTAAGACAGGAAAGTTCTATAGCACTGCAAATAAGCCTTAAAACAGATATATGTAAACATCCTGTCTGGTAAATTAGGCCATGAAAATGCCAATATCTAAGTTTGGCTACTGCTCTCTAATGAGAATATCTTAGTGACACTCATCAGATTGAACTATCTGGAAATTAAAGGCACCAATAAAGTTAAAGCTGATATATTTTTCTCATTTTTATTTTAAAAAACTGACTGCAGTTGCTTGTTTTAATTAGTGTTTGGCTATGTAAAACAAATGGCTAGTCTTGGCCACATGAGCTCTCTATGGCCAAGAACCGAAATTTGAACACGTACTTTTTATCAGAGGGTTCAACAAGTTTCAAAATCTCTGAAGATAAGGCGCTCTGCTCCTGTCTCCTCCTCCATCCTGTGTCTGCGGGTGTCATTCATTGAGTTGCACTACAGTGCGCATGCGCATGTTTTGTAGATACAGGCAGGAGAGGCAGAATAGAGGCCCATGCGTGAATGTCCAACCGAATAACTCCCATTGTTGTTTCAAAAATAGAAAACCTGGTTTCATTTCTAAGTTTTGCCCTGGATTTTGTAGCGTTTGTTGACGCTACGTCGCTACTTGATAAAAATAATGTCACTACTGGAAAGTTACTTGATAAATAAAGCAGCTATGCGCTATGGTCAAGCTACTGAAAAATGTAGTTAAACTAATAGCTTTGCTACATGTAGCGGCGCTACTGCCCATCACCGTATACCAGTTATTAAACAAACGCTTGTCAGCAGTAGATTGATGAATATGTTTAAATATCAAATTTTATATTTATTTGTAGGTTTGTAATTTATTTGTTTGTAACTTTAGTCATTTGAATTGAATAGTTAAATGTGTACAAACCCTGTAAATAACTGACTTAAATCACTACTTTCACTATCACTAATGTTGTGTTGAGAAGCCAAACTGTTGAGAAATAAATCATTTTTTTGTCTAAATTGTTATCCCCTTACTGCCTGATTTTATTTGCAATTATATGTATAAAAAAACATAATACAGGTAAAAAAATCTAAATATAAAAAGGGAAAAATAAGTTAAATAGTGGATCTAGATCAAGTACAATTTATATTCTAATAAATCATGTAATAAAGATAATGAAAAAAGATAGATGACTGAATAAAAGTAAATGTTTTTGTCTATTTTTTTCTACAGGTCATAACGGCATTAGCTGTCCTGCACAACATCTTCCTGGGAGCCTGTAACATCATGGCGCCAGAGGATGAGGAGGGGGAGAATGTGTTGGAAAGCAGTCAGTGGTGCTCCATGGAGGGACCAGCTGTCTGCCGAGGTGTCTGCTCTGGAGGAGGGTCTACCCGACCACTTTTACATTTAGATGGCAAGTAGAATCACATTTTAGCTGTTCTTATTTCAGGGTTATGAAAACAGTTTTAGTAAAGTCATTATTTTCTCCGTCTTTTTAAACTTTTTTAGTAACATGGCAGCCGTCGATTGGGTCAGCCCTGCAAACCCTGATGGACAGTGGAGAGAGGCAACCCCCACCCCCCAGATGATGTCCCATTCGCAGTCAGAAGACTCCAAGCTCATCTGTGTGCTGCTCAGCCTCTGCAGCATCTAGCTCTGGTGTGTCCTCAGGGATGGAGGCAATTAGGACAGGTGGGGCAAAAGACGGCCTCTGTCCTAATACCTCATCCATGAGGACAAACCAGGGCCAGGTGACAGCAGTGGGCTTCCCACTGACCCTCTGCCCTGTCCCTGGATCTTTGCATTTCTAAAGTAGAGGAAAACTATTTAAATGATATTTTCTGTAGTGTTTCTTTAAAGCTAGAAAAAAGGAATGTTTGATGATTTGGATGGATTGATGAAATTCTACAGAAAAAAGACTTTGGAATGGTAACCTGGAGATTACTTTTTCAAGCTTACTCAAAGTGTAAATTAACATGAAAATGATAAATGAAAGATGTCATTTCCCTAAACACACATATACATACATACATACACTCCGAAGTAGGCAGCCTGCGAATTGAGACGCAGCCATTGTAACCATCATTGACATTCATAATGATGCCTTATTAGACATTGTAGAATTTGTAAATATTTTCTTAATATTAATATTTAGTGCAGTGAGCATGGTGAGACTTGTGAAAACCACTTCTCTCACTATACAATGTCGGAGAATGAGCAAGGCAGTTATTGTTGGATCTTCTGTATTGATAAACCTGCTTGTAATTTTGTTTTATAATGCTGTACATAATTAGGATAATATAGAGTATATGCAACATATTTGTTTTTAATTTTGTTCATAATCTAAACCTGACATGTTATCAATATGACAAATTAGATCCCGCTGTGTACTTGTTTAAATAGCACTGTGTTGGAAACAAAGCTGCTTTAGATTTTTAAATAAAGATTTCTTCACAACAATTGCTCATATCCTCATAATCTTTCACATTGGACATATGTGGGAATGTTTGTATCGATTGTGAAAATTGAAGTGTTTAGCTTTATTGAGATAATTGAAGTTAAAGATGCTAGTATTGGAGGCCAAAAATTTCAGGAATTTTCCAAATAAGTTTGAACCACTGCTCCAATCCGGCCGATATTTTAGGGATTGAATATTTTTAGGACCCTCCATAGATCTACCAAGTTTAAAGTGTTTGGCTTTATTACTTTTAGAGATAATTGGAATCAAAGATGCTATTAGAGGCCATAAATGCAAAAATTACATGGATTTTCCACATAAGTTTCCTCTAAAACCACTGCTCCAATCTGGCCAATATGTTACTGTGAGGGGGGAGGAAGGCACGACTAGAGGTGTGGATGGGTCGGGGGTTGGTGGGAGTGGCGGCGGTGGGGGGGAAAGGTCTCTGGGGGGCTGGTGGTTGAAAGTGTGTGGAGAGTTGAGGGCAGGGAGGGGACCAGTGTGAGGGGAGTCAAACCGGGTGAAGAAGCTGTTTAACTCATCTGCAAACTTGGTGTAGGCACAATGCTCTCCACACAGAAGGTCATGTAGTCAGTGATGCATTCAGTCAGGCTGTTGAACATGCTCCAGTCTGTGGTGCTGAAACAATCCCTCAGCTCCTCAGTGGCGTCATCCGACCAAACTTTCACTGACTGTGCAATTGTCCTTCTCACCAGTGGAATGTAATGGGGGGCAGGTAGACAAAGTTGTGATCTGAACGACCCAGCGGGGGGAGGGGGGCAGAGGTGTATGCATCCTTAACATTTGCATAAAAAAGGTCCAGCCTTTTATTGTTCCTGGTTGCGTGACGTATTGTGTGAGCATGGGGAGAGTGGAGCAGAGTGAAGAAGTCTGTTCTAACAAATCTAACAATAAAGACATATTGTTTAAACATAAATCCTTATTTATTGATTGGTTTAATAATAACATTATTTTGGTTGACCAATTATTTAACAAAGAGGGTCTTCTTTTCTCTTATAAAGAGTTTCTAGAAGAATACAAAATTCCTATGTCTCCTATAGATTATGCCTAAGTCTTTGGAGCAATTTCTTCTGGTATTTGCATGTTATTTATCCTCCAAAACAAAACAAACACAATATATATATATATATATATATAGGCATATATATATATATTTATTTTTTTTTTTAACTCTAGCCCAGGGGCCCCCATCCTAACTCCAGCCCAATGGCCCCCATCTCCTAAATCCGGCCCTGCATATTGGAATACATTTGTGCAAAACATTGACTGGAAGAAGGTCTGGCTCTTACCCAACCGATGATGTTTGCCGACCACCAGAATTAAAAGCAATATCATTTAAAAAATAATTCATAAGTTTTACCCGTCTAATGATCATATTGTCAAAAAATTTTAAAAAGACATTGAAGTATTGTGGGATGGGAGTAAGTATTAGTAACGATCACGTGATTGGTATCGCACAGTATTAAACACTAACGGGAGCAGACGGGAGCCGGAGCAAACCAATAATAACAAAAAAAAAACTAGGATCGATGCCAAAAAAATAAATAAAATAGAAAGAAAATCCAGTACTGGCGCCGCGCGTCAGCCATTTTTGTGTTTTTTTCCTTGAAGCTCACACCATAATGAAAGTAGTCAAAAACTACACTCCACCCAAAAACCATCAATGCTTCCGAGCTGGATGGGACAGAGTAAAATCCACTCGCCTCTGTGACTCTAGCCCTGTAAACCTTGTTTACCACGCTTTGAAAACGACAGCACGACCACGCGACCAAACCTTCATGTGTGATAATAAAGCTCCAAACCCCTACTTGAGAGTACTATCTACTGCATATTCGCAAGCTGTGTTTCACGACCATGAGCCGAAATGTACCATCTTCTCATTCACAAACACCCAGCTGGTATCATGACACATATAATATGGAATAGGGTAAATACAATTATAAAAATATCTAAACACTGTGGCTATAAGGCATGCAATATAATATACCTATATATACAGTAAGATAAAAATGTAGAATGATAATCCCTATGGTCTAATGTGATAAAAAAGTGATTTATAAAAAAATTTGAAAAAATATTTGTCCATAGCTGGGATTGAACCCTCAACCTTCATCCATATCCATTGCCTTTTACCGCAGAATGAAAGCATAAAATCTTACCCTTGTCTCGTTCAGCGCCTGCAATTAGTCTCCCAGTTGTGAAGACGGCGGTACTGCTTCCTGTGAATCACAAAAATACACTTTAATAAAGGCTTGTCCTTGCAAGGCTACTATTAGCAGTAGCTCTTAGGCTAGGCTGCTATTAGTCGAGTTTAGGCTAGGCTGCTTTTAGCTCAGCAGGCAGTAATCCAACATATATTTACCGCTAGCATCTCTTCTTTGAGTTCGCCTTGTTCGATGCAGAGTCGCCATCGCTTCCAAGAGGAGTGTTTTACCCCAAAATCCAGACGCTCCAGACCGCTTCTGCACAAAGCAAAGCATACATCCTTCTTCTTCTTCCGCGCCGCTCTGAGTTTCTTGGAGATCGTAGAGATGCCAGATGAACCAGGGTTTCCGCGATCAATAAAAATAATAAAAAAAATCATTCATTTTTTTTAAATCAAGGCCTAATTGGCACTACGCTAAAATTATTTAAATATGTTTATCGGGTTATTTAAGTAATTCTTAATAAAAATGCTTATAAGTAAAAAAAACAATTTCGCCAGATATATTATATCGCTCCAGGCGGAGAAAAAAGCTAGAGGATATATATATACACGTGATATATGTGTGTGTGTGTTTACATACATACAGGAGTCATGGAACTCTGCTTACAGCTCATTCATATTTCATGTACACTAATAACTTGTGTACATGGTTCTTGCTGATGGCATTAAAATAATTTCAAATAGCATTAAAATAGCATTAAATTAGAGTCACTTCCATTCCTGTATGAACCCCTGTGAGCGCTAGTTTAATTTAATATGACCATCATTATAAAAAAATCCCACCATCATCCATATATATATCTCAGTTTCTGCCCAAATATATATTTATATGTTTTTGTAGATTTTTGTAACGGGATAAGGATAATTCAAAACTGCTTTTTTTTGAATGAACTTGTTCTCTTCTCCCAAACTCAGCATCTCTTTTCATTCCCTGTAATAAGAAGTTTCTTTTGAATGGATTTGATTAAAGTTTAAGTCCCTCGGTATAAAATAAATATTTTGATTGAGATGAGAAATCTGCTTCCTCGCTGGTGAATAACCAATAGTTTGATCCAATCATTTAAATAAACGTTGTTAGTTTTTTTATATATATAAGAATTGTGCTATAATTTCTAGTCACCTATCTGTTGCTGCTATATTTTAATTTGACTTAACCGGAATTTGTCAATGTTCTTTTTCCTGTTTGGTGCGATTGCAATAAGCGGATCTTGACCTGGCCGGACCTTATGACCACAGTGTACCAATCTTCTGATGGCTACATATCGTAACAGAGCAATGCGCCACATGTTATAAAAGTGAATCATCTCAGACTCATTTCTTGAAATTTTTCCACTTAAGTTATTGTGAATTGAGCATATTGACAGACAACATATTATTTTTTATCTTAAATGCAATTATTATTTTTTTTAATAATTACTGCTCTCAAATGTATTGCTCTGTCAGCTAAAAGATCTGTTTTGGTCTCTATACTTTAATTAAATAAATCAATTCAAGCTAAAATGTAAGAGGCTATACTGAGCCTGGATCTCTTTGTATTCTTACCTCTTTAGTAAAATGTCACTGGGGTAAAAACCCCTGCAACCCTGATTTTGCATTTGTATAGCTCACAGCATGTTCAGCTACAAGTTTGACATGTTAAAGCCTCCCCTAGAATTCCAGTGGGGGAGGTGGTGGGGGGGAACACTGCCTAAGAAAGTCCACGCCACTTTCTGACAATTTACGGAGTTTTCGGCGAAGCCTGCAAATTGTCGCAAAACTGCCGCTAACCTGAAGTCTTCCACGCATACTCTATATATTGACGAAAATCCCACTTTTCATGCAGCCAGACATGATGTGTGGAAGAAGAAAATAGGCTTTCTATCAGATTTCAAGAACGATCTGTGCAAGGCGAAGCAAAATCAAAGAACCAGAAACAAGAGTTTCATGAGGTGAAGAAACACCAAACCAGGGTTGCGCAAGAAGCTGAACCATCAATAAACATCAACAAAGCTGGATTTTCCCAAACACACATCAGACAGTCAGGCTGAGGTGTTCAAACTTCATCCAGCAGTCTAGCAGTCGTTTCTGTCCTCTGCTGCTAAGAATTTCCTTTATAGATCAGTATCCTTTAGAAGGCCATTTTATTCCCATATTATTCACTTTACTGGTTTAGTCATAATTTAGTATTTTATTTAGGTTGTTTATTTATTCTGCTCTCAATTACCAACCCAAATTCCACATGAACTGTTCCAGATGGAAAAAAGGACAACAGCATCTATATGGATCCTTATGAGTTTAGCTTTGCTGTTATTCTCTTGTTTTATCTTCTTTCCACCCTTTTCTTCCTCAGAACAAATAAACATATGTTCTGTTGAAGAAAAACCATAAAGTTTCAGTCAATTTTAACCCTTAGCCAGCCCATCTTTACCGAACCTCCTGTAACTGGGTCAACGGTAAAATGGACGCTTTTCAGTCTATTTATACGCAGGTACTTTAACTCTAGTCAATAAACAGCAAATCAGTTACTATTCTGCTGTAAGCCAACCATTTATAACTTTATGTCAGGTGCTATTTCAGTCCTAATTCTGAAAGTTAGGATGTTTTTCATTTTTTATTATCCTAGATTTAAATCCATTAACCAGGTTTTAGGTTTCATTCTCTTTTTAAACATAATTGTTTTAAATGTGTCATAAATTATTATTATTTCACTCTCTTCAGGAAAATATGCCACTTTGATTCAAATATTTCAGGAATTAATTATTTATTTTTTGCAAATCTATAATTTTAGTTAATAAACTCATAGCTTTTATCATAGCCTTTATGTATTTTGGTTGCATTTTCCAAACTATATCCCATATATTTGGTTAACTGTAAGGTTTTTTATTTTAAACACTTAAGAGATGAAAATCTCTGATTTCATTGTTATATGTTTTAAGTGATATACATGTGTATTGTATATTTTTTTTGGAGGAAAGGAAAATCTATTTCTCTTAGTTTTTCATTTAGTGAAATCTAATTCAGATTAAACTGACACATAACTTTAGATTTTAATCCCATTGGATTACTATTATTCATTCTTTTGCCTCTATATAAGGCGCTATTTTTGTTTTACATTTTCACAAGTCAGGAGCAAACCATCACCTTTTCTGTCTTAGTCAGAACCTCAGA
>JAGKQL010001484.1:0-12660 GCA_018398635.1 Cyprinodon brontotheroides
CCTGTGAAGCAGATTGAAGGTTTTTTGTTTAAAACTTCTTATTTAGGCTAACATGTTCTGCTCCGGAATTAAGATTAAAGATTCTTTTGATATTTTTGTTAACTATATTTAAATTTATTATTTTAAAATGAATTTAAAGATGTCTAAAAGTGTTGTCAAAGGTCTCCTGTTGCCATGGTTGAGTACATTCTTTCTTTATTCTTAATCTTTCGTGTCCTTTTTTAAATTGTGGAATTGGAATTATGGGTTTTTGCTCCAAGAACTTTCCAGAAAGTTTCAGTTCAGGGCCCTTGCCAGTGTATTTCAGCAAAATGGGCCATTATGCTATAAAAAAAATAATAATAAAAAAAAATCTGACACTGGTTAGACTGGAACTTTTAGAATTACAATGGAATCATTCTGATAGCCTGATTTTAAATAGCGTTATGCTGCAGTAACTGTGTTTTTAAACACATTTACCTCCATTGTTGCACATTTACATCAAGCTGTGAAGATTTGAATCACCGTTACAGCTAGGGCTGCAACAATGAATCAATAAAAGTGATAAAAATTGACTTTTAAAAGCGTTGGCAACGAATTTCATCATCGATTAGTTGTTGTGTCGTAGCGATTAATGCGTCATCGCGCGCCGTCGTCATCACTGCCACTTGACTGAAGCGAGGGAAGAAGAAAAAATACGGCAGAAGCGAGCCAGCGCTGCAGGTGCAGTGTTGCCAACTCAGTGACTTTGTTGCTATATTTAGCGACTTTTCAGACCCTCCAGCGACTATTTTTCAAAAAAGCGACTAGCGACAAATCTGGCGACTTTTCACGGTGTCACTGGCGGCTTTTGGAGACTCTTGCGTGAAAGCATGTATGCGTTCCGACTCTTGTCCCTCGGGCAGCGCTGCTGCGGGTGGGAGCGCCTCCCCATCCCAACCTCGTTCTCCCACAGGAGTCCCTCTCAGCGCTGCAGTCAGAGCCACAGGATGTTTACCCTCAGCGTAAGCGTCAGACTGCAAATATGAAGCTGATTCCATGCAGGGGATTGACGGCCCAAATTGATCACAATAATTAAAAATAGCCTGCGCTTTGTAAAGCGAAAAAAGTCGTAACATGCAACTTTTGTAAAACAAATTAACATGGCGCGGAAGCATGGCACTGTTATGATGCAGCACCTGAAAAGAAAACACGATGGAGCCTTCGATGGCAGTGAAGAGAGCTGATCAGCAGGGTGAGCGACCATGTTTGTTTGGTTTTACAAAAGTGGGGAAACGTAACGTTAGTTTCTCCAGGTAGCTCATCTGATACTTTCCTTACCGTGTTAGTAGGTTACAGACAGTGATAAGGTTGGCTACTTATTTTTACTTTTAATTTCATTTGAATTAGCTTAAGCAGCGTTTATATTTTTTTTATAAATAAATTAACTATCAAATTATGAGGCAAGTCTTTTAAAAGTTTAAATCTTCTGGCAAAAAGATAAAGTAAAGAAGATCCTGCAATTTATGGAAGTAAAGCAGAATAAAATCCCAGCAAGAACAGTAATATGTCAATTAATTATCTGCCACATTCCCATGTAAATATCTGTCTTTGGAGGATGTGTTTTTAGCACCCTAGTTCTCTCGTTTTTATTCCAAATACAATTTATAATTTGAATCACAGGGCTATTTTATCTCTATGGTTCAGTATTTTCTCAAGCAGCAACTTTAACTGCTATACTTTCCTGTCTTAAAAGCCAGAACTCTTCTAGTCTAAAAAAAACTCATTTGTTGAAATAAGGGGGACCTATTGTTTGAACCCCTTAGGGCTTTTTAAAAAACAAAATGCCTGTCTTTTTTTGCGCTTTATGAAGGCAACGTAGCCTATATTTTGTGGATGTACGGCTACATTTCTCATGTAAGTTTCCGTAGGTTTTAACACAAACATTTTATTTTTTCATATTGCACCAGGTACAGTTAATGAGCAACCTGTACTTGTGTGCTTGTTTTGTTCTTAATGCTAAATGTTTACATTTTGGAATAAAGATGTTAATATAAAAATTTTTTTTGTCCGATTCATCGATCTGCATGTAAAAACCATCGGCCGATTCATCGATTTTTTAAATAATTGTTAGTTGCAGCCCTAGTTACAACGGTCATTCCTACTTGATGCTGGCTACACTGAAGCTTTAATGAGCACAACGGCCACGGAAACAGCTTTTTATCACATTTACTTGCACACATGAGGTAGGCGCTGTGAAAAACCTCAACCACGCGCCATTAAGGCTGTCATTTCCCTGGCTCTCCAAGGTAGGCAGGTGAACACGCTACAGGGCAAGCTAAAAAAAAAAAATCACTTTTTGGATCGCCTGGTATCTGCCCTTGAGGGAGGGTTACTGTCTGCTGCGTTGGGAATTCAGGCTCCGTTTAGTTTCCACTTTGGATTCTCAGTTAGGCTTGGAATTGTTATTCTGTTTTTAACTGCTAAGAATTATATAATCTTTGAATTACTTGTCAGTTTTACTATTTATGTTTGTAGATTTTTCATTGATCTCCAGTCCGTTTTCCTGTCCTCTAGTTTTCTCCTTGGTCTTTCTTTGTTTTCTAGTCATTGGTCTTATTAAGCTCTGTTTACTCCTTGTTACTCCTCTATTCCCCCTCAGGTGCTTCTCTCCACACCTGCTCCTAATTAGCTAATCATTGCATTCATTGTCTTTATATACTCCTCCTCTGCAGTTCCTTAATGCTGGATCCTCTTCATTCCTCATGGATGTTTCTCCCTGGTATCTCCTAGTTTTGTTCTCTGTTTATTATTTCTGGATTTCTGCTTCTGTAACCTAGCGATGGGTCCCTGAGGCATCATGGAGCGTTTCGAAACATCTGCAAACCGTATTGATCGATAATGTGTCACTGAAAACTGACACCTGCTGGACATTTAAAAACACTACAGGCAGACTCCGTCAGACTAAACTGAGACTGATTTAATGACCTATACTATTAAATCATATTTAAAATCATTGTTTTCTTTAATATATTATTTAATATTTTGTTTAAATTGAAAATATTAAATAATTTTGAGATTGATTTTGAGACAATCCATAAATTTGAACTGGTAATGGGGACATTTAAGTGAACATGTGGGACTAGGATTTATTTATTTAAGATAACTACAGAAAAAAAACTATAAACAAGAGGCAATTTGAATTCAAATGAGTTGAGTGATAACTGAGAGACACAGGATGACACAACAAGAACAATAAATCAAATATGAGATCAGTGTCATGATTGGTTACTGAGTAAGCCCAATATGCAGAACACAAACGGAAGCTGATGAAAAGTTTAACAAGGTTTATTGTTACATAAGCACATGAATATTTCAACTGGAACTGGTTCAGGCCTGGGGGCAGGTTCACTGGAGTCTGCAGAGATGATAGTTCAGTTAGCGCAGGAACAGATGAGTTATGAGACTTTGAGTTAGCTGAAGAATACCTTGAAGGAGTCCGGGTTTCTCTTTGAGAGAGGTTACTGTTTGGATCCAGAGTCTGTTATTTTAGCAGAGTCCAATAACTGCTTCAGCGTCTTTACCTCTGACTATGAGGGCAGATCTTGATTTGGGTTTCCAGCTCTTAACCAAGAGCTGTGGGGGAATCCAGAGAAGAGTCTTCAGGTTTGGCTCCACGAGGGCAGGCTCGGCAGGTTAAGCTCATCCAGAGCTTCACGAAGAGACAGGATTCCAAACTAGATCAACACTGCGGCGTTGAGGCAAGGTCTGAAGGCAGGTTATATGGTGGTGGATCCTCTGATGATGAGATGGGCCACAGGTGTGTTGGGAGCTCAGCTCAGGAGGACCCACGGCGAACTCTGCTGGAGGAAGGTGGTACAGCTCCAGATCCCAACAATCAGAATGGTCCCGCTTGGCTAAAACCTTTCTTTTCTCTTGAGGTTGACCCATTTTTTTTATTAATAAGATGGACAAACATCTGACATGCCTGAATTATACTTTTGACTGATTGAGCTGCTAAACAAAGTCAACAAAGCAAATAATTAACTTAAGTTGGTTGAAATTAAAATGGGAAGAAGTCTGGCCTAATTTGTATAACATCCATTTTTATATTCACAGTTCATCCTAATGAGAGCCCCCGGAGTCCAAACCATCAAATGTCATGTGACAGAGTACAGGATACGGAATGAGTGCTGCCCATTGTGTCCGTCTGGTATGTTCCAGTTCATTGTTGTTCATTTAAATTGTTTATTCAAATGTAGGTTAGTTCTGTAACAGTTAGTTCTTTATATAATCTACAAATTTATTTATTTAAGGCAGTGAATATTTTGTGTTTTTTTAACAGGGAGTCGGGTTAAAACAGACTGCACAAAGTTCAGAACTACATCCTGTCAGCCTTGCTCAGCTGGGACTTACATGGACGAGCCAAATGGACTGAAGACATGCCCTCCATGTTCTACCTGTGATTCAGGTACATTCATGTTTTCTTTTTCAACTTAGGTTCTCAAGTAGAGGCTGTTGGAAACTCCTTGTTTTTAAAGTTCCTTCACCTCTCACTCTAAAGGCTTTTTACCTTCTTTAAGGACTTAAAACAGAAGTGACTTTATTTAAATGATCCATTACTGTCCTAGTGACCACCTCTATGCATCTTATATCATGTGTAATGATTTTAATGATGTTTTAATCCAGATGGACAAAATGTTCTGTCTCTCCACTAGTTTACTATGTTAGTCGAGGTTTTTTCCCTTAAGTTATTATCTGTTTGTGTTTTCAGAAGTTGGCCTGAAGGTAAAGAGAGAATGTAGACGATACGAAGACACAGTCTGTGAACCAATGGAGGGATTCTTCTGTAGTGACCCTAAACCAGGAGGCTGTGGTGCAGCACAGAGACACAGGAGCTGTAAACCAGGACAGTTCATCAGGAGGACAGGTTGGACATCCTCTGCTTTTAACATGACTGCTGACTTTATATTTATAGTCAGACGATAAAGAAAGATAAACTGAGTTACATGTTTATTATAGCTGAACATCTGATCAGAGTTTTCTGACCAACTTCCTGCAAACTGGTTTGTGTTTGTTCAGGAACAGCCTCCACAGACACAGACTGCTCTGACTGCGTCGCTGGAACGTTTTCTGATGGATCAATGTCGTCCTGTCAACCACACACACAGTAAGCTAGTCTTTTAGAAACACCTTAAACACAGCAGGATGTTCAGCAGAGCGTTAACCTGGATGCATGTTTCTGTTACTGCAGATGTGAAGAACAAAACCTTCAGCTGATAAAAGCAGGAAATACTTCAACTGATGCTGAATGTGGAGAAAAGAAAAACATCACAGCAATAGTGATCGGTGGGGTGATGGGTTTTTTAGTTTTGGCAGCGACATTGGTTGTTGTTGTTGTTATTTTTCTCTGGAAACATCAAAGAAAGAGACTATTAGGTAAGATGGAAAAACTGTCATAGAATATTTCTACAGATAATTAAATGTTTTATCTGTAACATTTTATTTTTTACAGATATTTGCACAAAAAAAAGAAACCCCCAAGGGTATGTAGGTTTATTAACTGAACAGATGTTGATAGAAATATTCACTTTATTGAAGAAATCACTGATTTTTCTTCTAGATAATAGGATCAAACACAAGAAGCAGAACAACATTCCCTGAACTCCCAACCAGGTAAGATAGAAAACTGTTCTTTACCTGATTATTATGGGATAGATTGTTTTTCCTGTCAGTGATCTGGAAGACTGACATTTTCTCTGAGGAATAAAATAAACTGATGTAATAATTAAAGGACTGTGAGCTGCTGGGTGTCTCTAATTGATTTATTAATTTCTCTCATTTTCTCTGTCCAGTGAACTGAAGACTATAGGACCAAACCGTTGGCTGAACATCTGGTTACTGTAGATTAAACGAGTTTCAGGTTCTGGATCAAACCAAGCTGGATTCTGAGACGTTTGAGAGTCACTGATCCTCTACACACAACTGAACCTTGTTAGAAATGTGTTTGAACATTTTTAATGAATATGAACTGTTTGATTTCAGAGGGCAAATATTTTATAACCAATGTTTTTACAGTACATTTTTGAACAGAGCACTTTAACAGAACTGCATCAGCTCTTTGACTGAAAACCAGAATGATTAATGGCAGTGTTGGGAAAGTTCTCTTTCTATGTGAACTAGTTCAAAGTTCAGATTCACACATTTTTTAAAATGAACTAGTTCAGTGCATAGTTCATAATTCAAAATTTTTAAGCTAAGTTCACAGTTCCAAAAATGAACTAGTTTAATTTTTTTTTTTCATATATTGCTCAATTACACCATTACCGTAGAACCACAGACAGCAATTTTTTTTTTATCAGTTGTAACCAGTTCATATCCAGTTTTGAATCCTTATTCAACCAGGGTTTTTATTAGCATTGAGGGACAGCATTTCCCCATTGTTAGCTTTAATGCTTTGTTGCTGTCCATTCACTTCTCACACTAGTAGCAGCTGCAGCTTTCACCCCTACAGTATATTCTCAAAACATCAGGAAAAATGTGCTGCTTGAATGGTCTTTTTTATGAAGTAATTATTAAAAAGAAAAATAGGAAAGTAGTCTTTAAAAGGTGCAAATGTTTTTTTTTATTTTAATAATTTTTTTTCCATTTGAAATTCCATTTCAATACATACTAAAAGGAATACTGGAAAATTATACCAGGCAGGTTTAACAAACAAGTTACATGAATAGTAAAACCCTCAAGAACATTTTACTGAGACAAACTGAGGGACCAGGCTGAGGTAGGAATATAAGGTTACTGAAGTGCGGTTTTTTACTGAAAGCCGGCGGCAAAGTTTGCAGAGAAATGTAAGATTGTTTCCATCATCCTCACCGACCACCTGGTCATAAAACTGTTTTAAAGCTGCAGTCTGTAACATTGAGGGAGAAGAGCAGACTTGAGGCTGAAAATTTGAAGAAGAAACAGGTTTTCACGCCACTCCCCACCCTCTCTGCTTCACTGCATCCATGCCCCCACCTCCAAGCTCCACCCACTCTGCCCAGCAGGCACAATGCGGCTGCATCTGCGACCACAAGCGTCAAGCAAGCGTGCGCAGCATGGAGTGTGAACCCGGTAGGCGATAACACTCACCTCCAAGCAGCTAGATATAAGAATGCTTTCCGTTATACCCGGAGTTTGCGTGTAAGTAGTTGTCAGCAGGGGCAGTAGGGGCGGGTTTCTCTTTCGCTGGTGGCTCAATGGCTCTGCCATGACTTCGCACTTGTGGCGTCCTCCTGACTAGCGGCAGCGCCCGGGCGTTAAGGTTAAGGTGAGGGGGAGGGCTGCTGATTGCTTACTCCATCAGGCGCCGCTCCTCTGGCTGTGATTGGTTTGTTTTGACTTCGTCCCACGGAATACATTGCTTTCCAGATTGAAATACAGGCAGTATGCGGGACCAATTGAAGCAGTTTTTCACAGGTTACATATCACATGTACTGCTGTCTGGGCATAGGGACAGTTTGCAGCCAATATGACAAAAAGTGATTTTTAAAACTTTACGAACTTCAGCACTTAAGTGATCATTCTGCTGCTTTGTCACAATAGCATCGGTCGCCTCAATGCTGCTGTATGGCTTACGCGCTGCATTTTTTGCCAACTTCTCAGTAAGGAAAGTAGCTATTGGCTGCGCTGAAAAGTGGCTAGAAATTAAGCTAAATGACGTCATCGCATAATTTGCACAATCTGCCACTGGCAGTGTTGGTATTATGTTATCGATGCTGTGGGAACAATAAAGTAGATTACCGAAAGACAAAAGGGTAATTAAAAACACTATATAGTGGCTGTTTTTACTCACTTTATAAAATATAAAGAACTCTTTTTCTGTCCATTAATGTTTATTTTATTTTTTATTTATTTATCTTAATTAGGAAATCCCGGCGCATGTGCGCTTCGTTTTGCAGTCTGGGCGCTGAGGGGTAAACATCCTGCGGCTCTGAATGCAGCGCTGAGAGGGACTCTTGCGGGAGAGGTTAGGGGTTGGGATTGGGGGAGGCTACAGCAGCTGCGCTGGAGGGACAGAGTAGGAGCGATACACATTCCGTCTCCAAAAGCGCCAGTGACACTGTAAAAAGTGCGACTTGGGCCCGTAAGCCTAGAATAACGCTTTTGAAATGATGGTTAAGCTGAATATAGCGACAAAAGGAATGGTACGAGTTGGCAACTTACTGCTTCCACAGCTGCATTTTTGTTTTTTTGATGGCCGCTTGCTGGCTGTAGAGCTCGACGCCGGAAGTTGGCTGTTGTTTGCCAGATAAGGGTACATTTTCCGCTACATATTAAGGCCTGTTTACGGTGTGTGATTTAGCCGGGGTTTTGCCTGGAGGACTCTGTAAAATCTGGCAACCTATTGAGGCGGGAGTTGAACTGCGAGGCGTGCGGATTCACAGACGCCAGAATGAGCGAGAGTTCACAATAGCGTTCATCGGGCTTGGTAGTAATGCCGTGCGTTCAGTTCGCTGTTGCGCCCAAAATATGAACGAGTTCATGAACTTTCGTTCAATGACGCGTTCAGGCACAACACTGATTAATGGAGGAAACCTTCAGTAAATCAATAACTTTATATGTAATGAAAATTGTCGTTTTGCTCAGGATCTTCAGATATTGACTGCCTTTGTACAGATTTCTATGCAACCAACTGGACAGTTTTAGATGTTTGTTTTTTTCAGTTACATGTATTTTTATAAATAAATAAACAAAGGGTTAGGTTGGACACAGTTTGCACAGAACAAATGCCAATATTTTCTAGTATTTTTAGCATTTTCTCTGTAATGTGTCACAGACAGATCATTTATGTTGCACCTCATGGCTGGTGTAGCTCTAACAAGGAAAATCCCAAAGAATAAAGAAAAACAGGCAGGAACTGGGACTGGTTGTTATCTTTTCCACTTTTCCTAACCGTTATTGTTTTTAACATCTTTTTTGTACAAACCAGAAAGTCTTAGAGGCTCACAGATATAATGTGGTTTGTCTTGCTGCGAGAGGTGGAAGGTTGGTTGAGGACCCTGAAATGCAGAAAATGAGGGAGGCATAAATGAGTTCACATAGTTTTAGGCAACAAAAAGCAAAGTCTAAAAACAAAACACCGAAAACCAAAAATCCAGGAGACGTCATGGAAAACACACATGGGAGCAAAGAAACAACAAGGAGCCAGCACTGAAGAACTGCACAGGGAGAGTATGCTATGGGGAGACAAAACAAAGAGGGATAATCAGCTGATATGGAGCAGGTGTGGATGGAAGTAACTAGAAGGGAGCTAGGGGAAAGAGAGAAAGGCAAAATGGGGCAACAGAAAGTAACTAAAAACTGCTTGAATATAACACAAAATGAAAAACCAAAATCAACAAAACACAAAACTTAACAAAAAACTTAAGTCCAAAAGGGAAAACACTAGCACAACAACTGATATTTTGCCCATTTTGGATCAGAAAAATGCTTAAAAGTATAACAAAATCTGAATCTTGTATAAAAAAGAAAACAACAACAGTCAGATTTTAAATTTGGCGAGTTACAGGAATTGCAATGCAGCAGGGAAGGGTCTGTCAGTTCAACACTCCCGGGTTAATCTGGAAGTCTTCCATCCAGACCACAACCTTTTAACATTGATGCAACAGTGGGGAGACAACGCTTAAGAACCATTCCGCTTGTCTGGGTGGGCGATTGGTGCCTGCGATGTTGTGACCTTCAATTTGAAACTAATTTCACCTCCGGCTGGGAGTTACAGAACAATCCTGGACCTGACGGTTTCAATGGTCAATGCTCTGCTCCTCCAGAGCTAAGCCTTTAGTTTTCTACATCTCTACTAGGCATTGAGTTTTGTGTTTTATATTTAAAGAGAACTGGATATTTCCAAAGGAACTGATGTAACATTTAGTTAATATTTCCTTGTTTTTCTGGGCTCAGTTCTTGAAAATCTAGAGAACAGCATTCCCATATTGGTGACCTAATCAGTAAGCCAACAATGAGTTCCATATGTAACTACGGTTCTATGAATCCTGGATGACTGCCAGAGGCAGAGCTTCAAGCCCTGAATGATTACTTACACTTAAGAGGTCAAGAATTAGTGCCAACAAAGTCCCCTGTGACCTTACCGCTGATCGATGTAAGTCTATATAACCATGTGACACCAGAGTTCAGTCCCTACATCTTCTTATGCGCCCAGTGAAAACCGAGGGAAGTCGGTTAAACCAATGCTTTTCTGGTCAATTCATCATTCATAGAACCTAGTCACATAAGTTACATTATTTTTCATCCATAATGACCACCAGAAGCTCACACGCCTCTGGTGGTCGTATGGATATGAAAAACGTGATGCCAAATGAAACCCCAGGATGCAAAGCAAAACCATCAACCTAGAACCTGGCATCAGCAGCAGCACCTACCTCAACAGGGCGACGAGGGATTGCTGCAGGGCGCCCGGTAGAGCATGAGGTGTGAATTGTATTTCACCTGATAAAGCCTATTTGAAGGTGTCGGCGCCACGACCAGGAAGCTTCCTAAATTGATTGTTGCTACACTGATTGTGACTTATTTTGACTTTTACTTGAGCATTTTATAGGCATTGGAAATTATGGAACAGATCCCAATCCAAGCATCTTTTTACTTTGAAGACTGGAACTTAAAACCTTAAATTTTCTCATTGCTCATAGTTTATTTAATGTTGTCCTCCTCTGACTGTTAATATTGTGTTTGTTTTTGAATATTGGTATATTTTCAGTTTAAAACTGTATGTTTGGTGTTAGTCTTTATTCACCTCCCGGCTCGTTTCTTAACAAATCTTCTGATTCTACAAACCATTGATAACGTTGTGAAGCTTAACCAATAGCACGTTACACATAATGCTTTATGCTGCTTTCCTTTTTTCAAGCGTCATCGTCTGACCCAGCATAGCTTAAGACAGCCTTGACTGAAAGCACTGTTCAGAAAATGTTATGTTTTTTTTGTTGTTGTTGGCTTTCATATAAATACACTGCTGTGATACCTTTGTATACATTTGGTTATTGGTGTACACATCCGGAGAAAAACTCCAGCCACCACTGGTATTGACCATCTTTATTTTCCTTAGTATCTGTAAGAATCATTGACGTTATATATGTGGCAACACTAAGGTAGGAGTCTGATACCCTGCTGTGAGGAGCAGTGGAACTAGAAGTTGTCAACAAAGCCACCTTGGGAATTGCACCCAAGCAAATGGACTACGTTGGTAGGCTTCCGAAATTTGTTACCAATTTGAACAAGACTTTTCCAAAAAAATCAGTGACATTTTATTGTTTTGTTTTTTCTTTAAAACATGGTCACAACACTAGGAAGAGGGTGCTACAGTACTGAGGCCTACCAGCAGGGGGAGGGCGAATCCAAACAGGAACTGGTTCCTAAAATAAATGTATAAATCCACGATAAATCACCTGACGTTTGTGACGGGCATTTAATGCGTGAATAATAAAAAAGTCCCAGGCGGCCCCTTGCAGAGCCGCACAGTTCAGGTCTTGGGGCTGCCACTACTGTCGGCACTCGGCTGGAACAAAGGGTGCGGTTTAACAGAAAATTACAAAAATAAGTAATTGAAGTTTAAACTTGGCCAAAGACTAAAATGAGGTTTGTCTCCAACATAACCAATTAAAATCAATGCTTTAATAGAATAGTCTAAAACAGTGTTTTTCAACCCTGGTCCTCAATGCACCTGCCCTGCATATTTTAGATGTTTCTTAGCTTTCACACACCTATTATCAATTAATAGCAGATTATCAGGCTTTGCTGAACTGCAATCATCTGAATCAGGTGTGCTGAACCTCAGAAACATCCAAAACATGCAGACCAGGGTGCCTTGAGGACCAGGATTGAAAAACACTGGTCTAAGGCCCCGTCCACACGAAGTCAAAACGAACACGAAACGCTGATATTTTCCAAAACGTTTGCCGTAAAGACGGAGACGTAAAATAAATGTGAGCGTCCACACGAATGCATGAAAACGCTGCAAAATGTATGCCAGGCCTGTAAGTGGCGCTGTGGTGCCAAAGCAAAAATAAGCAACGAAATGTTGGGCATGTGCACTAATATTTATACATGGTTGCCCTGCGGGTCCATTTTCGTGGTTAAGTCAAATTCAGGTACTGAACTATGTCGTCGATATTGCTCTGTTCTTCCTGGAGATATTCCAGAAGAAGAAGATTCTGTTGTAAGCCCGACAGCAGGGTGAGTAGCATTAGCAGCAACGGCGCCATTGTTTTTGTGATACTGGTCGCGCATGCGTGCTTAGAGGCGACGCTATGACGCATGCGTGTAAAAAAAAATATGCGGTTAGAGCGTAAAGATGGAAACGCGAAAACGGCGTTTCGAAATCTTCCCACTCTGAAGGCTGAATAAAAAAAAGATCGTTTACAGACCCCCGAAACGCCGGCTTCGTGTGGATGAGAGGCTGGTTTGGTGAAAAATTTGTGCGTTTAGGCCAGGGTTCGTCTTCGTGTGGACGGGGCCTAAAAGAACCCCTGGTTGCTACCTGCAACAGAGTGAGTGAAATACTTACCTTTATGTGGATACTGGTCCTATTATTGATGGGTGTCCTCTGGATCTGAATGTAAAGACATACTAAAGAGACAGGGTTAAAGTAAACACTTCCTATAGTTATTGAAAGAGTTGAGAGTGAGGTAAATACTTATCTTTTCTAAG
>JAGKQL010001486.1:0-48468 GCA_018398635.1 Cyprinodon brontotheroides
AACCCCGATATAGTATTTATTATAGATTTATCAAATCCAAATCTCTCGAGAACCTGATCTAGAAAGGACCACCTCACAGAATCAAAAGCCTTTTCGGCGTCTAAACTTAACAGTAAAGTCTCTATTTTTTGTCTATGAACCTGGTTCATTATATGTAAAACTTTCCTAATGTTATCTTGAGTTTGTCGGTGTTTAATAAAGCCTGTTTGATCATTGTGTATTAGTCCGGGTAGGATAGTTTCAAGTCTCTTAGAGATGATGGAAGTGAACAACTTATAATCAATATTTAATACACTGATTGGTCGATAGTTGCTACAATCTAGGTTATCTTTTCCTTCTTTCTTAATTATAGAGATTATTGCTTCTTTCCATGAGGGGGGTATGGTTTTTCCCTCCATCACCCAATTAAATGTTTTCTGCAAGGTTGGAGTCAAATGATCCTGCATTATTTTATACCATTCTGGGCCAAATCCATCTGCCCCTGCCATTTTCCCCCCTTTTTTTAATTGCCGAGTCAATTTCTTCTCTGGTTATTTTAGATACCAACACTTTATTGTGTTCCTCCGTCACTGTTGGTAGTTCTAGTTTAGACAGGAAAGTGAAGACCTCTTGATTATTATCTACTTGGGTTTGGGAGTAAAGTTTTCTATAATAATTCTCAAAACATTGTTGAATTTTCTCCTCATCGGTTTCTATTTGACCATTTAAGGGATTTCTTATTCTGTGTATAGTCCTCTCTGCTTGCTGCTTTCTGAGTTTATATGAAAGAAGTTTTAGTGATTTCCCTCCTACATCACCATACTTCTGCTTGTTAAAAATTATTTTTTTCTGTACTTCAATCATGTTTAGGTCATCTAATTCTTTTTTAAATTTTACCAAATCAGATTTAGTGCTGTCATTCATAGTCACGGAGTGTTGATGTTGAAGTTCTAGCAGTTTATCTTCCAGGTATTTACGTTTTTGCATGATTTCTTTTTTAAGGTGGGAAGATATACTAATTATTTTCCCTCTAATCACTGCCTTCATTGCATCCCACAAGATTCCCGGAGACACCTCCTCATTATCATTTTGAACTAAATAGTTCTCTATTTCTTTTTTTAAATTCTCTTTAATGTTTGGGGAGTTTAAAATATTTGTGTTCATCCTCCATAACGTAGATCTTTTTCTCCTGTTCAGACAGATATCAGCATAAACTGGATTATGGTCAGAAATTGTACATGGGCCAATTTCACAGGTTTTAATTTTAAACAAATCATTTTTGAATGCAAGAATGTAGTCTAACCTAGAGTATACGTTATGCGGGTGTGAGAAGTGGGTGTATTCTCTATTAGTAGGGTGATGTTCTCTCCATACATCAACTAGTCCTACCTCGTCCATAAGGTGACCCATCCTCTTACCAATATTTCGTCCATCACCTTTCCCACTAGAAGAATCAAATTTGGAGTTTAATAAGATATTGAAATCACCACTGCATATTAAAGTTCCCTGACTCTTAGTTGTTGCAATTTCGATTACCCGTCTATACAGGGACCAATCACTGCCCGGTGGGATGTATATATTCAGAATGGTGGTCATGGTACCATCAATCCTGCCCGTAATCATTATGTAACGACCTTCTTTGTCTTTGAATTCTGATATGTGTTCATAGTTAAGAGTTCCAGATAACAAAATTGCCACTCCCCTTCGCCTCCCAGAACTGTGGGACGAATAAAACACATGTTTAAAACCCATCCTGTTCAACTTATCATGTTCACTATCAGGTAGATGTGTTTCCTGCAATAGAACAATTTGGGCTCTGTCTCTTTTAAATTTAGATAAGACTTTCCACCTTTTTACTGGGCTATGCAAACCATTAATGTTGTTTGACACCAATTTTATCAACCTGCTACTCATCTAACTTATATTTCTTAATTATATCAACAAGGTTATTAGGATCCCCACTCACTCTTAAAAACAATGAACATAGAACATATAAAAAAGTCAACATTAAGAACAAACAGAACTCAAACTGAACTCTTGGCTTCCAAGGGGGGGGTCTCAGATGAGAACCCTGCTTCACCTCCAAAGGCAGCTTCCTCATCGACTAATGAAGGGGCCCTTAGTGGCTATGGCCTCAGCGTAGAGAGCACCACGAGAAACCTGTCTTATTTACTTATTGTACATCATAAACCACCTCTCCTTGGGCTGCCACCTTATCGTGGTGGAGAGGTTTGAGTGTCCCAATGATCCTGGGAGCTATGCTGTCTGGGGCTTTATGCCCCTGGTAGGGTCACCCAAGGCAGACAGGTCCTAGGTGAGGAACCAGACAAAGCGCAGCGCCCGAAGACCCCTATGATGAACACAATATTTGGATCCAGCGTTCCCTCGCCGGACGCGGGTCACCGGGGCCCCACTCTGGAGCCAGGCCTGGAGGGGGGGCACGATGGCGCAGCGCCTGGTGGCCGGGCTTTTACCCATGGGGCCCGGCCGGGCTCAGCCCGAAGAGGAAACATGGGTCCCCCTTTACATGGGCCCACCACCCGTGAGAGGGGCCATAGGGGTCGGGTGCAATGTGTGTTGGGTGGCGGCCGGGGGAGGGGACCCTGGCGGTCCGATCCTCGGCTGCAGAAGCTGGCTCTTGGGACGTGGAATGTCACCGCTGGTGGGAAAGAGCCGGAGCTAGTGTGTGAGGCTGAGAGGTTCCGGCTAGAAATAGTCGGTCTCACCTCAACACATGGTTCTGGTTCTGGAACCAGTCTCCTTGAGAGGGGCTGGACATACTTCCACTCTGGAGTTGCCCACGGTGAGAGGCGCCGGGCAGGAGTGGGCATACTTGTTGCCCCCCATCTCGGTGCCTGTACGTTGGGGTTTACCCCGGTGAACGAGAGGGTAGCCTCCCTCCGCCTACGGGTGGGGGGACGGGTTCTGACTGTTGTCTGTGCTTACGGGCCAAACAACAGTTCAGATTACCCACCCTTCTTGGAGTCCTTAGAGGGGGTACTGGAGGGTGCCCCTCCTGGGGACTCCCTTGTTCTGCTGGGAGACTTCAACGCTCACGTGGGCAATGACAGTGAGACCTGGAGGGGCGTGGTTGGGAGGAATGGCCCACCTGATCTAAACTCAGTGGTGTTCTGTTGGTTGACTTCTGTGCTCGTCATGGATTGTCCATAACGAACACCATGTTCAAGCATAAGGGTGTCCATATGTGCACATGGCACCAGACACCCTTAGTCGCCGCAGTTCGATGATCGACTTTGTCATCGCTTTCATCGACTTGCGGCCGTATGTCTTGGACACACCGGGTGAAGAGAGGTGCTGAGCTTTCCACCGACCACTACCTGGTGGTGAGTTGGCTGGGGTGGTGGTGGGGAGGATGCCGGTCAGACCTGGCAGGCCCAAACGTGTTGTGAGGGGTCTGCTGGGAACGCCTGGCGGAGTCCCCTGTTAGGCGGAGCTTTAACTCCCATCTCCGCAGAACTTCGAACACATCCCGGGAGGTGGGGACATTGAGTCCGAGTGGACCATGTTCCGTTCCTCCATTGTCGCAGGCAGCTTATCTGAGCTGCGGCCGCAAGGTTGTCGGTGCTCTGTCGTGGCGGCAACCCTCGAACCCGCTGGTGGACACCTCCGGTGAGGGATGCTGTCAGGTTGAAGAAGGAGGCCTATCGGGCCTTTTTGGCCTGTGGGACTCCGGAATCAGCTGATGGGTACCGGCGGGCGAAGCGGCATGCGGCTCGGATGGTTGCTGAGGCAAAACTCGGGTGTGGGAGGAGTTTGGAGAGGCCATGGAGAAAGACTTCCGTACTGCTCCGAAGCTTATTCTGGTCCGCCATCCGGCGTCTCAGGAGGGGGGAAGCGGTGCAGCACCAACACTGTTTATAGTGGGGATGGTGTGCTGCTGACCTCTACTCTGGGACGTTGTGGGTCGGTGGGCGGAATACTTCGAAGACCTCCTCAATCCCACCAACATGTCTTCCATTGAGGAAGCTGGGCCTGGGGACTCTGGACTGGGCTCTCCAATCTCTGTGGGCGAGGTCGCCGAGGTGGTTAAAAGCTCCTCGGTGGCAGGGCCCCGGGTTGGATGAGATCCGCCCGAGTTCCTCAAGGTCCTGGATGTTGTAGGGTTGTGTTGGCTGACACGACTCTTCAACATTGCATGGACATCGGGGGCAGTCCCCTGGATTGGCAGACTGGGGTGGTGGTCCCCCTGTTCAAAAAAGGGGACCGGAGGGTGTGCTCCAATTACAGGGGAGTCACACTTTTAAGCCTCCCCGGCAAGGTCTATTCGGGGTGCTGGAGAGGAGGGTCCGCCGGATAGTCGAACCTCGGATTCAGGAAGAGCAGTGTGGTTTCCCGCCCTGGTCGTGGAACGCTGGACCAGCTCTACACCCTCAGCAGGGTCCTGGAGGGTGCATGGGAGTTCGCCCAACCAGTCTACATGTGCTTTGTGGACTTGGAGAAGGCGTTCGACCGTGTCCCTCGGGGCCCTGTGGGGGGTTCTCCGGGAATATGGGGTGCCGGGCCCTTTGATACGGGCTGTCAGGTCCCTGTATAACCGTGTCAGAGTCTGGTCCGCATTGCCGCAGTAAGTCGGGCTCATTTCCGGTGAGAGTTGGACTCCGCCAGGGCTGCCCTTTGTCACCCATTCTGTTCATTACCTTCATGGACAGAATTTCTAGGCGCAGCCAAGGTGTTGAGGGGATCCGCTTTGGTGGCCTTAGGATTGCGTCTCTGCTTTTTGCAGATGATGTGGTCCTATTGGCTTCATCAGGTCGTGATCTGCAGCTCTCGCTGGATCGGTTCGCAGCCGAGTGTGAAGCGGCGGGATGGGGATCAGTGCCTCCAAATCCGAGGCCATGGTCTTGAGCCGAAAAAAGGGTAGAGTGCCTTCTCCGGGTCAGGGGGGTGTCCTGCCCCAAGTGGAGGAGTTTAAGTATCTTGGGATCTTGTTCACGAATGAGGGAAGAAGGGAGCTGGAGATCGACAGGCGGATTGGTGCAGCATCTGCCGTGAAGCCGGCGCTGTACCGGTCCCGTGAAGAGTGAAGAGAGAGAGCTGAAGTCAAGCTGAAAGCCGAAGATTCATCGGGTCGATCTACGTTCCCTCATCTATGGTCATGAACTCTGGGTCATGACCGAAAAGAACGAGATCGGGGATACAAGCGGCTGAAATGGGTTTCCTCCGTAGGGGTGGCTGGGCTCTCCCTTAGAGATAGGGTGAGAAGCTCGGTCATCCGGGAGGGACTCGGAGTAGAGCCGCTGCTCCTCCACGCCGAGAGGAGCCAGTTGAGGTGGCTTGGGCATCTGTTTAGATGCCTCCTGGACGCCTCCCCTGGTGAGGTGTTCGGCACGCCCCACCGGGGAGGCCCCGGGAAGACCCAGGACACGCTGGAGAGACTATGTTTCTCGGCTGGCCTGGGAACGCCTTTGGGGTTCCTCCCTGAAGAGCTGGAAGAAGTGGCTGGGAGAGGGAAGTCTGGGCCTCCCTTCTAAAGCTGCTGCCCCCGCGACCCGACCCCCGATAAGCGGAGGAAGATGGATGGATGGATGGATGGACATCATAAACCCAAATGCAACTTCTAGTTCTTAATAACAGAGTGGATAAACCTTAATTTTCCTTGCGTGTGGGAGATGTCCTCTTGAAGGCTCTGAGTTTTTCTTTGTAGCCGGCTGCGGGGTCCTGTCTCTTGTTTGCTGGCCCACTCCTCAGTCCGCCGCGTACTCTGCTCCAGGTCAGCTGCTTCAGTTGTTCCAGGACCGTTTCTGGTGACTTAACGACCCGCACAGCGTAGCCTCTACTGGACATGTCTTCGGTAGCTTCCACCACCGTGTTGTAGACCTTTGTTTCATCGCCATATTTCACCCTCAGCCGGGCAGGAAAGAGGGTCTGAAAAGGGATTTGTTGCTCCTTCAGGATCTTGCGCACGTCTGTGTATTCTCTTCGTTTTTTCAGAATCAGAGGAGGGTAATCATGGTCCAAATTCACTTGGCTGCCGTTCCAAGTAAATCCTCTTTTCTGCCATGCCTCGCGAAGGATAAGTTCTTTGGTTTTAAAACTGAGGAACTTCACAATAATAGATCGCGGGGGAGCATCGGTTGGGGGCGGAGGGCCTAGAGAGCGGTGAGCCCGTTCGATGTGTATGTCGAGCTCTTCTGGTGATAGCGCCAAGCCCTCACGGAGCAACCTCTCTACAAAGTCACCCATCGATGCCGAGTCCCGCTCTGCCGCCTCGGGTACACCATAAATGCGTATGTTCTCTCTTCGTGTACGGCTTTCTAAGTCCATTAGCTTATCTTCCAGCTTTAACTGTAGCTTCATTATTTCAGTGACAGCGTCCTCCGTGATTAAAATCCTCTCCTCCGCTTTTTCAATCCGATCCTCAGCCTCATCCAGTCTGGCGTTCACCTTACGAATTTCATCTTTGATTTCCCCAAAATGTGCATTATTTTCCTGTCGGAAGCCTTTTAATTGCTGCAATACGGTCTCCCATTCAGCCATAGTGTCTCTGTTGGTTGCTTAGCTCAAGTCAGAGAATGCAGCGGTATTTCTTCAAGGCAGACGTTCGAAATGAATAGCGATTAGCATTAGCTGAAATGCTAGCAATATTTTCTCAACTTTAAACGCCCGCTTTTGTCATCACAAAGCATCGGTTTTGAAGTATTTCGCTCACCCCAGTTTTTTTCACCTTTATAGATATGTTTTCGTCGTTTGAGTGGGGTTGGGTTTTCAATTCTGATGTTGAAAGCCAGACTTGGTTAGCACATTTGATCAACCCCAAACACCTAAACCACATTTCAACCTCAGCAGACCTTTTTAGTCATATGTTCAACTTTCACTCTTCCAGAACTTAACCTTTACATTGCCGCGTATTGCGATAAAGCAACATAAAGCATTCAGGAAGGCATCAGTAGTGAGGTCATCCAAGACCTCTATGTGAATGGCTCTTGAACACATGCAGGTAAATATGAGTCCATATTTCTTCAGCTCCTTCCTCCCCTCTCTGACACAGAATGGTCCGAAGCAGTCCATGCCACTGTATGTGAATGGAGGTGCAGATTCCATTCTCTCTGTTGGAAGATTGGCCATTTTTTGTTCTTGATTGGGCTTCCTTAACTTCCTGCACTTCACACATTTGAAGATAAAAGATGACACTTCACTATTGCATCTAAGAATCCAGAATCCATTGGCTCGTATTTTGTTCATTGTCATACCACGACCCTGATGACACACCTTCTCATGGTAATGCTTGACTATGAGACAAGAGACATGATGTCCCTTTGGGAGAATGGCTGGGTGTCTGGTATGCGGATGGAGTGCGGCTTGGGTTAATCTTCCTCCCACCCTTAGGATACCATGGCTATCCACGAAAGGGCTTAAATTATGGAGGTAGGTTGACTTATTTCTGCGAACTTCCTTGCCTTGGCTAAGAGCTTTGATCTCTTCACTGAATGCTTCTCTTTGAACTACTTGGATTACAAATTGTTCAGCATCCTTCCTTTCTTTCAGTGTAGAAAGCTCATTTGTTCTTGCCCTTAGGCCCTTTCAGGGTTCGTACGGGTGCTGGAAATCCTTGAAAATGCTTGAATTTTGACGTTGTGTTTTCAAGGTTTGAAAAGTGCTTATATTTTGGATGAAATGCTTGAAAATGCTTGAAATTGTGACTATTTCTTTCACAACAAATACCTATCTAACTGAATCGTGTGTTTATTAAATGGAGAAATGTTGGAGAGCCCGAAAATGAAACCTGCTGGCTTATGTGTGAATGCGATCTGCCAGTCTATTTCCATGTGTGACTCCGCCCCCATGAAATCACTACTGCACCATGCCGGGAGGTTGTCGTTTCAATGAACGTTGGCTGGAAGATGAAAAATACAAATTATGGATTAAACGGGGACAAACCCCACCAGTTGCCTCTTGTAAAGTCTGCAAAAAAGATGTGCAGTTTTTCACAATGGGCAAGTCTGCGCTCTCGAGTCACATGAAGGGTAAGTCATAGTGACTGAGAGTACGGTGTGATAATGTAATGTTAGTATTGCAGTGTTTCCCGCAGCACTATCTTGGCGAGGCGAGCCGCCTCGCCAAACTCACACTACCGCCTCGCCAACGTTCCAAAAAAAAAAAACCCCGAAGTTTTAATTCATTGCCAGGCCCAGACCTAAAACAGCATTGATAACTCTACGGCTGATAATACTACGCCAAGGCAGACGAGTAATTTTCTTTGATCATCGAGGAGGCGTGTGGGGGGAAAAAAACGTGTTCATGCGTCTTCATCATCAATGAACTATGTATGTGGAAACAGGGGCGGATTTAGGAAATTTGGGGCCCTAGGCAAAGCGAAAATAAGACAGGCATGGGGCCCTCTGAGATTGAGAAGACAACATATAGAACAGACCCATTATACAGATACAGAAATTTTAATAGAATAGAAATTTGAGGATGTCATGTATCTTCAAGTTCTTCAAGTCTCTCATGTGTGTGTGTGTGTGTATATATAAATAAATAAAAGGTGCATGTCACAGGAAAGACTAGTGTTGTTACAAATATAACAATTTCTTAAACTACAAAACAGTAAATTATTTAATCTATAATTAATGTGACCCTTAACATCCCCAGCTGTACACAATAACACACACACTCCGCTGCGCTCCAGACTGCCTGCACAAAGCAAAGCCTACAGCCGCCGCTGTGGCTCCCGTCCCGCTCGCTCTGAGTTCCTTGGAGATCGTAGAGGGCATGCGCGAGATGAACCAGGGTTTCCGCGGATCATTAAAAATAATTACAATTCATAATTTCTTTTTTAAATCAAGGCCTTAATTGGCTCTAAAATTGAATTAAATATGTTTATCGTGGCATTTATGATTCTTTAATAAAAATGTTTATAAAAACAATTTTGTCAGATATATTATATCGCTATTAATTTGCATGAAACTGATCATAAAGCCGTATGTTTGGAAAGGAAGCTCGAGGAGAGAAAAAGCTAGAGAATATAAATATATCATTGTGTGTGTGTGTGTGTTTACATACATACAAGAGTCATGGAACTGTGCTTACAGCTCCTTCAGATTTCATGTAAACTAATAACTTGTGTTCATGGTACTTGTTGATGGCATTAAAATAATGTCTAATAGCATTAAAATAGCATTAAATTAGAGTCACTCATTCCTGTATAAAGCCTGTAAGCACTTAATTTAATATGACATATTAAAAAAATCCCCATCAGCTTTCAGCATATGTTCAGTTTCTGCCCAAATATATAATATATATTTTTTGTAGATTTTTGTAACGGGGATAACTAGGATCATTCAAAACTGCTTTTTTTGAATGAACTTTGTTTGTTCTCTGCTTCCAAACTCAGCATCTCTTCATCCATTCCTGTAATAAGAAGTTTCTTTTGAATGGATTTGATTAAACTTTAAGTCCCTCGGTATAAAATAAATATTTTTGATAGATGTGAGAAATCTGCTTCCTGGTTGGTGAATAACCAATAGTTTGCATCGTATCATTTAAATAAACAGTGTTAGTTTTTTTTTGGAATGTATAAAAATTATGCTATAATTTCTAGTTACCGATCTGTTGCTACTATATTTTAATTTGACGAACGGAATTTCTCTATGTTCTTTTTCCTGTTTGGTGCGATTGCAATTGTGGATCTTGACCTGGCGGACGGAGCGGAGCAAAAACATAGCTTCGGCTCCGTATTTTTATCGGTGGCCGGGGCCGGAGAAAACGTGCGTGGGCGGAGCGCAGGCGTGCGGAGGAGTAGCGGTGGATGTGGAACAGATCTCATTGATTTACATGAAAGACAAAAGCGCTCCGCATGGCGTACGTCAGCGGGGCAGAAGCGGGCGCTGACGGAGTATGTGGAATCTGGGGGAAGTCAGTCATTTTTGGTAACTTTGAAAGCAGCTTCCTACTTTCATTCTTCTTTTCTCCTCTTTTCAGCACCGCTAGGGTAACTTCTTTACATCTTTCTTTCTTTCCTTTCTTTTCTCTTCTCCCCCGCTCTGCTCGTATCGTCTCTTCGCACCGTTTGTTTTCAAATAGTTTGCTGCCGTGTGTTTGGACCTTTCTGCCCATGCGCAGCAAATGGACTGAACCAATGTAGTGGACACTGTAGGGGGGGCCCCCGAGACACACTTAATATTATAAGCATTCTAATGGCATTTTAGTCAAAGGATTTTTATCAAAAACATAATTAATGTGCACAAATATGTAATAGCTGTTTTAACCATACATGTAAAAGGATTTTTAGGGGGCCCCCCAGGAACTCAGGGCCCTAGGCAACTGCCTAGTTTTACTTGAAAAGTGCTTGATTTTGACTTTGGAAAAGGTGTACGAACCCTGCCTTTGCTTCCTTTGCACGACGCTTGAGCCTTGCTATGGCCGTTTACTACCCTTCTCCAGTTCTGAAAACTTCTCAAGGCGATTTGATGGCAATCTCTCTTCCCTTGCTTCAGATGTGAGAACCTGTGTTCTTTTGAGTTCTGGGTCTCCACTGTCGACCTCGTCAGCCTGAATCTCTTCCTCTTTAGGGAGTTCCTTCTGCCATAAGAAGTGAGTTCAAGAGTTCTTTGGCTGTGAGCCCACAAGACGTGTGATCAGCTGGATTATCTTCCGAGGGAACATGTCGCCACTGTCTCGGTTCTGTGCTTGATTTAATTTGTTGGATACGACTTGCTACAAAGACATGGAACCTCCTTGCATCGTTATTAAGATAACCAAGCACGACCTTTGAGTCGGTCCAAAAGTATTCCTTTAGGTCCTCTAGTTCCATCTCTCGCCTGAGCATTTCACTTGTCCTTGTGGCCACTACCGCAGCTGAGAGTTCCAGTCTTGGGATCGTTGTTATTTTTGTTGGTGCAACTCTCGCTTTTCCCATAACAAGAGTGCAGTGGACTTCTCCAGATTTAGAAACACTTCTGAGATAAGAACATTCCCCATAGCCAGTTGAACTAGCGTCACAAAAATGGTGGAGTTCATGCTGCTTAACTTCCTTGAATGTTGATGGTTTGTAGCACCGTGGTATGTCCACTGAAGACAAATTATGGAGATCTTGGAGCCAAGCTTCCCAATGGGGCTTGAGGTCATCAGGAGGTGGTTCATCCCATCCTATCTTGTCCTGGCACATTTTTTGTAAGATTATCTTTCCTCTTAGGATGAAAGGTGCCAAAAATCCGAGAGGATCGAGACTGACGCTACAGTCGACAGCATTCTTCTTCTTGTGAAGGGCTTGTCTTTTGCTGAAACTTGGAACTGAAACTTGTCAGAACTGATGCACCACTGGACTCCTAGAGCTCGTGCCATCTTTTGCTCTCCAAGGGCCATGTCAAGGTCGGTTGCTCCATCAGCACATTCTTCCTTTGGGATTGTATCCATCACTTTCTTGTTATTACTGATGAACTTGTGTAAGCTGAGCTTTCCAGTCTTACAGAGCTCTCTTGCTTCTTGGACAAGCTGGATAGCTTCAGTTTCAGTGTCCACACTTGTCAATCCATCGTCAACATAAAAGTTGCATTGAATGAACTGTTTTCTCGCTAAACAGTTTTTCACCTTCTGCTGCCAGGTACTTGAGCCCAAAGTTGGCACATCCTGGCGAAGATGCCGCACCAAACAGGTGGACTTTCATGCGGTACACTGATGGTGGATTTTCCATCTTTCTTTCATCCCACCACAGGAAGTCATTTCGTTTTAGAGAGATAGCATTCAGCGTCTGCTCTGCCGATAATTGAAATCTTTTTGTGCCACATTAAACTGATAGGGAAAATACACTACATATGTTCCACATCGCACATGATGGCAACCTTCCCTTTTCTGAAACGACACAAAACTCCAACGAGAGTATTTGTGAGTTCTGGACCAGTCAGGAGATGTTCCGTTGAGTGATGTGTTGCAAAACCTGGCTGAACAATCAAACACGACTGATCTTTCCAGGCTTCTTGGGGTGGTAATCCCCATGGTGGGGAATATACCACACTGTTTGACTTTCAATTTCTGTCTCTGGGACCCTTTCAGCATCACCTCTTGCTATAATGTCCTTCATGAAGGCCACATAATCTTTGCAGTATTTCTCATCCCTTTTCAAACGTTTTTCCAAACACTTTAGACGATGTTCAGCACATGCTCTATTGTTTGGCAAACTTGGCCTCTCTACTTTAAAAGGCAACGGCATTTCATAGTGTCCGTCCTGTTTTTGCTTGATGCCCTCTTTTAGTTTTGTGAGAAACTGAAGGTCTTCTTGAGATATTGGAACGTCTTCACTTGTTCTTTCAGCAAAGTCTGACTCAAACACCTTAATTATGTGATGGAGAGATCATTTCCTTGACTTGAGTTCTAGAATTGAAGTGGACTTCAGACTTCAGCTTAAAATGAGATATAATAGCTGGTATGACTTGCTTTGTGACAATGAGGTGACTCACACCTATTTCATCTTCGTAGTCTGTGGCACTGTTGTGCTAGCCAATAATGCTCCAACCCAGCACAGACTTGAGCGTGAAAGGCTGGTCTTCAGTACCATGGATGACCTCTCTAGGAGCCAAAGCTTGAGAACAGTTATAGCCAATCAGCAACCCTACTTCACAGTCCAGTTCCTGAGACATTTCTTCTGCCAGATGTTCTAAATGAGGCCAGGATTTTGCTGTTTGACTTGTCGGTATATGGGATCTGTTAGCTGGTATGTACTCTCTGGTGTAACTTACTGGCAGCTTGATGTTTGTTCCAGACTTCATACCTCTCACCTGCAGACCTTTCACCCTTTCGTTTGACATAACCTTTGTTCTTGAGGTTATTGTAGATAGCTTAAGCTTCACAGGATCCTTCTTAACATTCAGTGTGTCAGCTACATCCTTCAGAATAAAGGTAGTGTCGCTCTGAGTGTCGAGAAGAGCATACACAAGAACTTCCTTGTCTGGTTCAGTCTGTGAGGACACATACACTGGAACAATTGGTGAGGTGTGAGTAGTACCCCCCGTTTGGAGGATTCTGAGAGAAGTAGCTTCGTCTGACTCTGGTGTCTTCGGTTTTAATCTTTTGTCTTTGTCTTTATCGGTTTCCCTTGACTGATCATGTTCAGACACATCTATTTCATCATCATTTTTATGTGACGTGTTCTGTCTTGGTTTCTTTCCTTGGTTTTGGTTCCCCTTTTCACGGTTTTGATGTAAACATGTTGGATGTTGTTTTTCACATGTATCACATGTGTTTCTTAGGTTACAGGCCTTGGAGTGATGGCCAGTTTTGAGACAGCCAAAACAGAGTTTCTCTTGCTGTACAAATTTGACTCTCTCTTCGATTGTTTTCTCCATAAATTTACGACACTTATGAAGTGTGTGGTTTGGTCTCTTGCAGAACAAACACTTATCTGTCCTTTCAGTTGACCTTGTAGTAAATATCCTTGCACCAATGTCACGTTTTTGATGTCTCTTACAGTTTTCTTGTTCACTCAATTTTGATTTTTCTTCCCTTGATTTCATGGCTTGCCAGGATGTAATGGGATGACAAGCAATATGAGCCTCCTTGTTGAGGAATGAGTTTCAGCCTGTATTGTTACAACTGCTCTGTTCCACCGTGAACTTAACCAGTCTGGTAGCTTTTGTGCTATCCTTTGATTTTCCACGCAGTCATTTAGAACTTGCAACCCTTGTATATATGGCATAGCTGATTCAACGCTGCTCAGAAAGTC
Organism: Cyprinodon brontotheroides; assembly: GCA_018398635.1. Classification (NCBI taxonomy): domain Eukaryota; kingdom Metazoa; phylum Chordata; class Actinopteri; order Cyprinodontiformes; family Cyprinodontidae; genus Cyprinodon; species Cyprinodon brontotheroides. The sequence continues at coordinate 13,658 of JAGKQL010001486.1, forward strand.
AGCAAAATCACAAAGCTCTACCACATCTTTAGGACCAATTTTGTGCCAGGAATGTATCTTATCACGGTATGCTTTACCAATCAGGAATGGATCACCAAATCTCTCTTCTAACACACGCCAGGGAGCATGGTAGGCAGTTTCTGTTCCCACTAAGAAATGACCGCCAATGTATTTGCGTAGGAAGAACACTTTTTCCTGGACTGGAAGATTCTTTCGATCAATTAGAGTTGAAAAAGAAAGCTTCAAATCAGTGTACTTTAGAGGATCTCCCATAAAGACAGCAGGTTCTAAGACTGGGATGCGATTTGCAGGGATAGCTTCAGCTAATGTTCTCACCAGATCATTTGACATGTCGGGTGGGTATTGCCAAAGAAGTCACGATTCGATTCGAATCACGATTCACAGGCCACGATGCGATTCTATCACGATGCATCACGATACATGAATTATTGCAATGCATTGCAATATTTTCTCCTCCATGTTTTGTTTTTGAATGACTCGGCGCAGTATCCCACGGCCGGAAATGCTTGTGACACAAGGCAGCGTGCGTCAACAAATTTGCAGCGTCAACAAATTTGCACTTCTTTTTGGGACATTTACTGGATCTCAAGGAAGTTGTATTACAAAGGTTTTCTGTCTAAGAGAAAACCAGTTTTGGCTGATGTTGACGCCAAACATTCATGCATGCTTTTATTTATTCATTTTTGGCAGATCAATCTCGCCGAGGCCGAGTGGGGTTCAAGGAGACGGAAGCAGAGATTCTGCAGCAGCTGTAAAAGGCGGCCCCATCCAGGGAAAACCCATACAGCCAACGAAGCTCCGGAGCCAGCCTTCCATTATCCACTAGTCACGGCCAGAAACAGGTAACCACACTGGAAAAACAGGCCGATCTCCAAACATAAACAAGTGTCGTGTTGCATGGAAGCGGTGCAATACGATGTTTTCCAGGATGACGCCACAGTAGAGGCGAGGCAAAGCTACTCTGAGGTTAAGCAGAGAGAGTTAGAAGGTTGATGTTCGCCAAACATTTATGAATCGAACTTGGCGTCAAGAATCGATGCAGTAGATCACGAAAATTAGAATCACGATGCATCATCATGAGGATTATTTTGCACACCCCTATGTCAGATGTAGCTTTTTGAGTGGGAGGGGCTTGTGTGGTTTCAGCTTGTTGCATGAAAACAGGTTGAATGCACAGGGGATCATAACTCATAGTTGCTTTAGTAAGCATGGCGGCTTGCGGCACAGATACAGAAGTGGGAGAAGTCAGGGCTTTAGTGACTACAGCTTGGTACGGCTGTAGGACTTGTCATGATTTGTTGAAGTGGGCTTAGCTTGATGTGGTGAAAGTGTCTGAGGAAGCAGTCTTTTTGTGGGAAGAACTCTGGATTTTGAATTGTGCGATAGAGGGGGAAATAACAAATGATCATCTTCATCATCATCACTATAAACGCCTTCAGAGTAAACCTTTATTTTTGCCTTAGCAGCTTTAAGCTTTTTGACTTTCTCTAACCGTTTAACTTCTTTCTTTTTTTATCCAGCTTTATCCTTCTGGCTGCACTTTCTGCAATAAACTGAGCTCTTTTCCTGGCATTTTCAGCTTCATTTTCGGCTTTCTGTCTTATGAATTCTGCTTCATTTTCAGCTCTTAGTTTAGCCATCTCTGCTTCATTTTTAGCTGCCAGCATTTGATCCTCCTGTTCCAGTCTTTGTATTTTTTCTTCTTCTTGCTCACTCTGTGCTTTCATTATTTTAAGCACCTCTTTGGTGGCAGCTGCTTCAGCTGCAGCTTCTCTGGCATCTAGTGATGTATAGGAAGGCTGTCTTGACTGCCTGCTCTTCTTTGTAGATAAGGAGACATTGGAGGTTGTAGTTTCAAATACGGATTCACCATCAGGCCAGGTTGAAGCTTCTGAACCATCATTGCTGAGGAACTTCTGAACTTTTTTATTTGCGACCACAGTGAGTTCTTGGCATTTATCACTTAGTCTACGAATTTCTGGGTCAGGATGATCAGGATGTAGAGTGTCTCTTATTTTGAGATAAATACTATCAATTTCATCTTGGGTTTTATTTATTTTGCTGATGATCTCCTTTAACTCAGAAACATCATTGTACTTGATGGATTTTTTCAGTCCATTTATGTTGTGCTTCCACCTCTCATATGCCCTCTTGAGCATTGTTTTAAGATCCTGTATTTTCTCATCTACTAGAGCTTGTCCCTTTTCAGTGAGCTTTCGTATGCGTTCACTTTTCCTATTGCCTTCGGGTTGTGCGTCTAGTGTGGCTGAGGCACCTGTGATACTAGTATCAACTTGCTTATGTGTCTCATCTTGACCCTTTGTGATTGCTTCTTCTTGCGCATTAATATCAGCTGTTTCTGGTGAAGTCAATGTATGATTTACATCTTCGCTTTGTGACATGTTAGCGATGTAATAGTATACTTACAAATATAATAAAGAATTAAGGGTAAATGGGAAGAAGAACAAAAAAAATCCTTTCAAATTGTCCTTCTTAAACGTTTGTTACAGAGCTAAATAAATGGTCAATAGCTCCACAGTAATATTACTTAATAAAAATAAAAATACCACAAAATGAGCTGATTTAAATGACAAATAATCACTTCTAATAATGACATTACCAGCCCCCTTCACACAATCTGAATATAATGCACATGCTTGCAATGCAATTATATACTTAAGGGGGAAAAATTCAGTACCTTAAAGCTAGATGCCAGTCATCTTAATGAATGGCATTTACCTATGAAGTCTCTTGGCTCTTATGTAGACAAGACACATACACTGTTCCAACAGTTTCTTACAGCCTGTGCTAACAAATAGATGCATAACATCCGTCTAGATAAACGGTATAGTGGATAAAATTCTTTCAGGTTTGACTTCTGGAGCGAACATCTTCTACATCCTCATTACTTACCTACTTTTATCAATATCATTCTGCATTAAATTGATATATACAAGTAATTATATCTACATAAATTGATAATAGGTTTTTATTAAAATTGTTATTTACAGTATCTATGATTTCAATGAAGATTCTTAGATGACTTGCAGTGACACATAACTTTCTCTTTACGGCATATAACACAAAATCTAGTTCTGAAAGAGCATGAATTCTGTACTAATCATCTCTAATGTTGGTATATTGATGTGCATAATTAACCACAGTGTTTTTGTTGTCAAGTAATTGTTAATGTATATAAAATGAAAATGTTTTGAATATTCTACTTGAGAGAAAAAAATGGTAGGGGTGGCCACAGGGGAGGCCAATGATTGGCTAAGGGTGGCCATGGCCACCCCTGGCCCCCTGTCTAGCACCGCCCCTGTTTCAAATGCATATTATCTAATTATCTTATTTTAAGAGTAAAAAATACCTCATTCCATTGGCAAACTTTCTCATTTACCTACTCAAATTAAGGATATATATACTTAATTTAAGACATTTTACTTATTTCTAGATGGTTTTTCCAGTGTAAATGTCCAGGACTTCTCTATCTGCAGCTTCACACTGTAAAAAAATTATTTTTTTTTTTTATTTTTTATGATTTGTTCTTAAAATAAGTGCATTTTGTCTTGAAGAGGTAAGTGAGACACTTTGCCAATGGAACATGACAATTAACATTCAAAATAAGAAAAAGCAATTGCGTTGTCTTATTACAAGTGCATAGTATCTAATTATCTTATTTCAAGAGTTAAAAATACTAATTAAATTGGCAAATCGTGCCTTTTGATTACTAAAATTAATGGTAAATACATTTGATTTAAGACATTTTTACTTATTTCTAGGTGGGCTTTGCACCTGCATCATTGGCACACGCTTGGTGAAGTATCCAGTGCAGTGCGCCATGTCTTGACCTTTCCAGTGCAGTGCGCCATGTCTCTGCCACGCACCCTTGGGGAGTTGCAACTGTATCTGCTGCAGAGGGCCAACCTGCTTGCCTTTTCATCCAGCAGGGGGGAGACGACGTGCAGCAGCTCTTGAGGCTGGTGAGGAGGAGTTGGCTGATGGCCCTGGTTCCAGGTGACCAAGCCGCGCCATGTGCGTAGGCTGCAGAACGCACTCAGAGACTGGGCGGCGAAGTTGCCAGCCTGCTAATGTCCCTCTTGGGGGGATCCTGTTGTTCAAAGTTGAAGGGACTGGCTCCAGTGGGTCTGCAGGTGGGCCCAGAAAGGCTTTGAGCAACGGTCAGCCTGGTTCCCCCAGTGACAGAGAGGACCGGTCATGTCTCACCCCAATGTACAGTGGGAGTCCAAGAAGTCCCTGCTCCCAGGCCTCTCCACAGCCGCCAGAGACGCACTACAGGGAAAAACTCTCCCCGATGGACCCGCACTGGCTCAGCCCAGACCCCGATGGGAATGGTGCTCTTGCGTCTGCATCTGGAGCAGAGGAGGAGCCGCAAAGCCCCCCTCTGCTGTCAGCAGGTCCTCCGGGTCCCTCCACGTCTCCGGTGCCCTCCGCCTCCTTCGCCCTGGCACCCCTCTCAGCCTGGCCGGGGGGGCAGCTGGACGAGGAAACGGCCAGGGCCGTGGTGGAGAGCGTGGACAGACTCTACAGAACCTTGCCCAGATCAGACCCTGCAGAGGTGAAGACTCTGCTACGGATGGACAAGAAAATAGCGAAAACCGTCGGTCACATCTTCAGAATGGGCTCCCAGGACCCAAACAAGGAGGAGGAGATCCCAAAATACAGCCTGATTTACGGTGGCTTTGACCCAAGAGAAGAGAGGGCAAGCAGCTTTCCACCATGAGGTAAAGTCACACAAAGAGGTTTGCAGCATTTATGCTGCAGCATGAATGCCTGTTTCAAAGCATTGTTCAGACTTCGCATTCAGGTGGATCTTTTTTTCCCCTTCTTTAGCTGATCATCAATGAAGCATTAGCTGCCCAGTTTGCACACTGGGATCAACACACTGCTGCTCAGAACCAGCGGAGCAAGTGGAGCTCTGGCTCGGAGCACTCAGGTGGCCAGGAGCAGTGCCTGGTTCTCCACAGAACCCAGGTGAGATCAGTGCACGCCACCCGCTTCTGCCCACGCTCAGCTTCACACTGGCAGCTGCCTACCATGCAAATAATCAGACACCCGGTGACACCTTTGTTGTAGCTTGGGACACCTTATGAGTCATTCATCTTTATGCAGCATCCATAAATACACAGATCTAGGTCCCTGATGTTGGTCCCCTTGGTTAGCACAGCCTCAACCCCAAACACCTTTACTCAAACTGGATTAAATTTGTTAAAATGCAGACGTTAAGTCTTTAAGTTTTATAAGAACCTGTTTTTTATTATAAATGTTCAGTGTAAAAAAAAGGCAAAAAAGCCACCCAGTTTGCACACAATGTGTATCGCATATTTATTGAATATTTATTAGTATTTTAACCCCTTTAGCACTGTTTGAGGAATACCAGGCTGGCCCAAGTTGCTCTCCATTGTCATTTGGGTGCCCAAACAGTGGAAAAGAGAATTGATGTTTATTGGTGTATGAAGGGTTCACTTAGGGCACTTTTAGTAAGGCCCCTAGCATTAGTAATTGGGGAGTTGTCTAATGAAAAAAGACTTAACTAGCCTAGCCTAGCATAGATTTGCATGAAAAGAACAGTTTGCCAAATGAAGTGTCTGTGTATGTGGTGAGCATGTAGCCTTCAGTTCTGAGAAAGTCACTTACCTGTCTTTTCTGTGTCCTCTCCAGGGTGTTTGGACAAATGCTTCCCCGGGGGTCCAGACAACATTTAAAGGGTTCCTTTTTGGAATTCTAGGAAGGCTTTAACTTGTAAAAGACTCATCGCTGCCTCCCCTACAACGAGCGTCATTCTAAGTGATATTGCTCATTTTTTATTTTCAGTCACATATATTTAAAAGGAGGGAGGGGGAAAATATATATATATATATATAGATATTGATCATATGTAGATGTATGTATATGTAGGGTGCTAAAGCCTATAAACAGAAAAACAATAGCACCCCAAGAGAAGAGGAAAACAGACCTTCAAATAGGAATAAAGAATAGTGATCAATGTTTGTAGTAGATTGGGGTGCATATAACAGTTTACTCCAAATATTACAGCAGCAACGTATCTTGTTAATGAGGCAGCATTGATAAGATTAGATCTCACTAATCTCACTTTTAAATTGGAATATAACAAATTCACTTATCTCGGAGTCACAGTTACCAAAAAGTATAAGGATTTATTCAAAGAAAATTTTGCTGTTTTACTAAATCAGATTAAACGGTTACTATTACACTGTGGTCACCCTTGTCAATGTCTCTGGTTGGACGTGTAAATTCTATTAAAATGGTCATACTACCCAAAACTCTTATATCTTTTTCAAACCTTAGCCTAATTTTTATTCCTGGCTCATTTTTTCAGCAGTTGGATTCTGCCATATCCTCATATATATGGCGGGGCAAGCGCCCTCGTCTAAACAAATCCTACCTTCAAAAAACAAAACAGCAAGGAGGACTTGCTCTGCCAAATTTCTGTTTCTATTACTGGGCGTCTAACTTGAGAATGTCTCTGTACATTGGACGTGTAACAATTGGTCCTTTTACTATGCCCACCACTTCTTATTTTTTACTGGGTTATAAGAGAGCTCTGCCAATTTCAATGACAAGTCAATGTCCTCTGGCTGTTGCAAAAGCTCTGCTATCACAACTCGTTCTGTTGCATCATCTAACAATCCAGTGGTTAGACAACTCATTGAGGATTTGGGCTCAGTTCAGGAGACATTTTAGCCTTGGCAGTTTCTCCGTCTGGAGTCCTATTGTCACAAATCATCTTTTTAAGCTGTCTATTTTAGATTTAGGCTTCCAGCGATGGCACCAAAATGGAATCATGCGTTTTAGAGACCTACTCCATAGGTAATACCATGGCTCTGAATTTGCACAGTTCAGGATAAGCATTACCGGTTTTAAATTCAGATTTCTCCTCGCTACCTTTGGATACGACACTTTTTCGCTTCATTTTATTGCCCAAATTCTGGAAAACTACCATAGAGACAGAAACCACTGATGAAAGATGTGGGACACCATCCAAGATCACTCAAATCCATCTTGGGCTGGTCCCTGCTGTCTTTCAGCCATCTTAAATTGTCCTGCATTCCACAGGATCTTAAAAACTCCTCAGTGGATAAATCCAAGGGAGACCACTCTGATCCAAGATTCTGCTCCTCAGCTGGTCAACTCAGCCTCGTTTTGCAGCTCTCAAGGCTAAGCTGTCATCCACAGGACCCTAAGTCAGCCCAGCCCAGCATCAGATGTAATCTTTCGGAGAGCTCTGTGAACCCCAACTTCTTCCTCAGCTCCTATCACCACGGCAGCTCCTGGAACATCTTCTAAGGCTTCTGTTTCCACATTTAACGGCTCTGATGGAATCCAGATTCCTAACCAGCCAGAGAAGGTGTCCTTGAGGACGCAGCTGCCTCTTTCCAGATACTGGCTTTTGTTTTATAGCCCTATGTTCCAGCCTCTACTGCACCCCAACCTGCTGCTTTCCGTTTTGGCCCTATTCTCCCACACCTCAGCAGGGGGAAGTTCTGCACCATCACCTGCGCTTCACACAGCAACCTGAAATCCTGTGCAGCTCACTTCTGAGGCTCAGGAAACAGAAAAAAAATTGCCCCATTAGATTCTATCTTTGTGAGAGGAAGATGACTTGTTCTATTGCAGGGTGATGTTGTTCTGTATTTGTGAAGATTTATTGTGTATTAAGGATGATGATAAAACCTAATTTGTTCCACAGCACAGATAAGGGAACACATCTGGATCCCCAGACTACAGATGCTGCTGGGCTTTGGCCTCATGGACAGATGGAGGAAAAGCCCTGGTTAAAAAACACCTGTGGTTGGATGGGAGAGACGTGCATGCAGGGGGAGTGGTGCACATAGTTTGTGGGATTTCTATAGTGTTTGGGTGCAAGTTAAATCAGAAAATGTTTATTAAAAAATAACCTTCAGTGTATGTTTGTAGATATTTGATTTAAATGTGTATTTTTTTTAGATGGAAGTGAGGAGTTAATTTTTCTGTAAATGGTTTAGTCCATCAGCTGTGTCTATTTAAGCTAGAGATTGTGTGTTTGATGGTCACTGAATGCTGTGGAGCCAAATAAACCTGCTGATGCCTCAACTTCACTCTGCCTGAGAAGTTCATTTTCTCACTGAAAATCCAGCCGAGAGGTCGCCTGTTTAACAGCTGGTGTCAGAAGTGGGATCTCCATGCTACAGTGAGATGATGACTAGAGGTGGGAAAAATACAAACCAAGAGGAAGAGCCTGAAGGGGCTGCAGCGGCAGCCGGCCCCACGATCACAGCAGAACCCCCGGTACCATTCCACAGAGGTCCGGTAGATCGGCTAGCTATGCTAAGAGCTACAGGAGCTAAGCTAACCAGCCGACCACCGGCTACATGCTATCCCGCAGCAAAAAGCCTCGGGCCGGCTGAATACACAGCAGTCACCCGCACACACACGGTCCGGCAGATGAGCTAACTTATTAGCCGCTGTGATCCATTCAAAGGTCTGGCAGATGGCTACCTGGGTTTTTTTTTTTTTTTTTATTGAAAGAATTATACAAACCACAAGGCAGCAAATCAGAAGGTGTTCCAATACAAAACAGAAGTGAGAGGCATAGATGCAGAACAGACAACAAAAAGACAAAAAAAAAAAAAGGAATACATTGAAAGCATTGAAAATAAGGCAGTTACGAATTACAAGACCGCTAAATTATGTTCTACAATAATGTTGAGAAGTTTTTTAGCAATAGGAGTCACCATTATTTTAAGGGCTTTTACATAAAGTAGAAACTCATTAAAAAAAGCACAAAATTTAGGAGGCATTTTCTTACATTTGGACTTATGTATGTATGACTTTCCAAGAATTATGATAGTATTTATCAGAAGGGATGTTTTTTTACAGTCCAAGATTAGACCAAAAATAATGTCTTTCTGACAAAAAAACTCCAGCTGAGGAAAACTAGGTTGTAACCATATGAAAACATTTTGCCAAAAAACATCAGAGAAATTACAGAGAAAAAATACATGGTCAGTAGATTCAATATCAGTATTGCAGAAAGAACAACAATTGGTTTCAAACCCAAAACGCTGGTGTAAAAAGTCATTGGAGGGATATATATTATTGAACGTACGATAATGAATTTCTTTCGCTTTGGGGGGAATAGGAAGTTTCAAAAACTGTGTTCTCAAACAAGGCACACTATCTTTAGGAAAGAATTCTAAAATAGAATTCTTGTAAGATTGAAATGGAAATAAGATACGAGTGAATAAGTAACGAATAGTTTTATTTTGAATTGGAATCTCTCTGAAATCACAATCACCTATTAAGATTAGAGGAAGTTGAGGAAGGATAAGGTTAGTGGATGTTGTTAAAACACTTCTAATCAAGATCAAAATAGAGTGTGGAATAGCTTTGGTAATAAGCTTGAATGTTTTTAGATTAGTAAAATTACCATATTTAGTACAGAAGTCACTATAAGCTAACAGATGGCCACTATTATCTACAAGGTGAACTGGAGACCAAATACCTTTATCTAACCAATCCTTATAAAATACAGACTTGTTTCTAAAAGTAACATATCTATTATTCCAAATCGGGGTATTGTGAGGAGTAAAATTATGATTGTATAGAAGTTTCCAATATAAAAGGACTTGTTGGTGGAAGAGAGATAATTTGATGGGCAATTTTTGAATTAAGTAATCACATTTAAGTAAGAAATCAATGCCTCCCAGCATCTTAAAGATTTATCTGGGGATATGAAACCAGATGTTATTTGTGTTTAAAAGTGATTTTAACCAGTTAATTTTCAAAGTTCCATTCATGAACTCAAAATCAATGGCTTCTAACCCCCCATCTTCATATTTCTTAGTTAATAAAGTCTTTTTAATATAATGTGTTTTTTTCCTCCAAATGTAGCTGAAATTAATTTGATTTATTCTTTTAATAGCTCTATTGGAAATTGCTAAAGAATATGCTGGGAAGATACATCTTGAAATACTTTCCATCTTAGTCAAAAAGACTCTACCTAGTAAACTAACATCACGCAGCAGCCACAAGTTGAGCTTAGATTGGCAATTATCTACTACTTTCCAAATATTTTCATTTTCTCTGTCAACATAGTTTTTGGTTGTAGTGATACCTAAATATTTCACAGTAGATTTTATGGGTATGCCATAAGCTTCTGTTAGGTGAGGTTGTGTTTGATGAATAGGCAGTGTGCGAAATACCTGTCAATATTCGGGGGGGTCCCCATCTCCCGATTGTTGCGCAATACCGATCTAAATTTTCTCAATATGCAGTAGGCCTATAACATTTCAAAGTCAAAGTCAGCTTTAATGTCAATTCTTCAGATTCACCAGACATACAAGGACTCGAGAGGACGTTCGTTTCTCATTCACCAACAGTGAAACCGATAAAGTGCACAGGCACAACAGATAAGATCAGTTCCTAATACTAAAATTTAAACATTCAATTTCACAATAAAATATAAAATGTACAATAATATAAAATATGCAATACTTATGCTAGTGCAAAAAGGCAGATGGTAATGGCAGCAGAAAAATTATTATTATTATTACCAATTATGTAAGATATAGCATTTGTAACAGTAACAGTGCAAAAGAACAGTAAATAAATATAGTATTAATAGTAGTGCAGGAGACAGTTTGTCAGGAGTGATTTTTTTTAGGGGGGGCTCAGCTTCCTGACAGCTTGGTGGATGAAGCTTTCTGTGAATCTGAGTGGGCAAGAGCCTGAATAGACAGTCAGTCTATGAAACACACACAAGAAAGACTGTCTGTCTGTCTGTCTCTCTTTCATGCACGCACATGTCCCTGCTTTAATCCAGCTTCTGACGAATGGAAATGGGTCGAATTTGTCCAGAGGAGGTCCGTTGAGGTCCACAAAACAGGAGTGAAGACATGCTGTCTTCACGCAATCTATTCCACGTTGCCCGTGTTATTAACTTAGGAAAAGCACATGGCTAATTTGCATACGCGAACAGGATTGGCTGGCTCCACTTCGCAAAAAACAGAACATATTTGTGAATAAAGGTTTTGAATTTTAATACCGGACATGTTGAGCTTAAAAACATTTTAGTGACCATTAGCGACAAAAAAATTATTTTTGTCCTGCCCTCACTCTTGGCTTAGCAGGTAGATAACCATCATTTCCAATAACCACACCGTAAGCCTTTTCTTTGGATTTATTGGCTGGTATGGATGGATGAATGAATGGTAAAACTGCAACAAAGAAATAGTGTGCATAAGTCTTTGTGTAAACAGGCACAATTCTCCTAAATAATAAACTCAACATATTCCCTAAATATGCACAGAAACACATAATGACACAAACAACATGTTTACATTAGCCGCTAGCTAGCGGCATCGCTAACGGCTAGTTAGCGCGTATGCTAACGGCTAGTTAGCGCGTATGCTAGCGTCTTTTTAAACTTCTCTTCTCGGTGACCTTTCTTGCAATAATCCTCCAAACACAACATGAAACATAGTACTATATGTACATGAACGAAATATACCCTTCACATCAAATTACATGCTGTACTGGTCAAAAACGCAGCACAGAGAGAACAGATTCAGCTATGCAGTGTTTACTCGTTACACAGGAAGACACCAACTGCTCAACTTCAAGTGCTTTCAAAATAACACTATATCAATCTATATCTATCTACAACATTTGATTTGTCTTGTTTCTTAACCATTATTGATAAATCCACTGTAGTTTCTGGTAGAATCCAGGGTGGTATAACTGATATTGGATCTGTGTGACTAATTTCTAGAATATCCATTTTAAATTCTATTACGTTAGGGTGACCAGACGTCCCCGATTTCCGGGGACTGTCCCCGTTTTGGACCACCTGTCCCCGGCTAAAGCTGTCCCCGGAAATGTCCCCGATTTTACCGAGGCGAAAAATGTTGCGTGTAGACTGTTATTACGGTAGAGCTGTTGCGCGCAAAAATAGGTATTACGGTAGCTGGTTGCGCTGCTGATAACATAAAGATAAGGAACAGAGCGCACCACTAGAAGGGCGGTAATGATCCTTTTGGATGTCAGCTGCCATTAAAACACAAAAAAGAAGAAGAGCGCATCACTTTTAAAACAGAAGAAGAAGAAGAAGTGGAAGTTCGTTTTTTACAACCTGTGGCAACTGATGGGGAGCTACGCTGAGTGATGGTAAGTGTGTTAATCAATTTATTTTATTCTGATCGGGCTGATCTTGTGATGAATGTTTGGTTTGTGTCCAGGTTAAAACAATAATAAAAAGTAAGACAAGACCACGAGTTGAGCATGAGTAAAAGACGCTGGGTTAAAATGTAGCAAAATGATTGAAAACTCCTTGTAAGGCGCTAATCTGGTACGCTGGTTCTCCAGGGATCAACAAGGGTTTGTATAAAGATGTTTTAGAATGGATAGGTGACCTTTAGTTTATATTTCAGATAGTTATTATAAGTAGAGTTATTTCAATTTGTTTTGATGATTTATGGTTGTGATTTATGAGCATAGACTTCCAGTTTTTGGTGTGCTTTTTTACTGCTCAGTTTGGATATATATGAAAGTTCCTTGAGAAAAAATAGGAGTCAGTAACAGGAGAACTGAATAAGACAAGATCTACATGATCTGAGAATGATGGAGGAAGAGATAACCACCTGTTTAATGTTCATTTATTATGTGGTTTTTGCTTGTAGCTCCTAATATTGTGGTAATTAGCATTTTTAGTATTTAGATGAGATATTAATAATAATAAGTTTTCATGTTGCACATCCTAATTTTTTTGGAGGTGATTTTGATTATATAATGTCTCTGTTTTAGAATAATGTAAGATTGATGCTGGAGGAGTGAGGAAGAAGATAGAAAGACAGAAAGGAGATTGAATGAGAGAGGAGGAAACTAGGAACTCTGATAGAAAAAACGGTTGACAAGAAGGGAGAAAAATTTACTTTGAGGAGTAAAGCAGAGAGCAGGCAGAAGTCAGAAGAGGGCTAGAAACAAAAGCGAAGGTGGAGAGGGAAGAAAACAGACAAGACTGAATGACCAGATGGCTCTTTCAAAGAAGAGGAAGTGTCATTTTACGGAGAAATTACAATCAGAATTTCCATTGGGAAATTATATATGTATATGTTATTGCTGTTTATAAATATGGACTATTCTTGGATTATATACATTGTGTTGATGTTAAGCCTATTCTGCTGTTCAATGGTTAAACTTGTTTAAGATATTTAAAAAGGTTATTTTGCTTTTTACTTGCTATGTCTTCTCTTATATTATTTTACCCAAATTACCAGGGCCACTGCCTCAGACCCTGTTCAGTTAATATTTCTGTTTCAAACATTTAAAATGTATAATATGTATTAATAAAGTTCAAGTGATAAAGCGTTGACATGATTTGAGTGATAAACTAACATATTGAGTGATGTAGTGTGCAAAGTATGCTGTGGAACACAGAGTGGCTGTATACTCAGGTTAGTAGGAAAAATGAACCTGCTACTTTGAGACACACAGGCCCCTGATGTGGCTAGGTGACAGTAAGAAACATATATGAACCTTTACCTGCAGGCTTGACTACTACTTGTTTTTTTTATGTTAATGAAGAAAAAAATATTTCTTATAGGTATGTACAGTAGATGTAAACAGAATAAGTATTTGTTGCACTTTTTTGAAGAGGTGGGGGAACTCTGTAAACAACAGACAGCCACAGGCATAGAATAAATGTTTGTATTTACTTTTCTAAATTTCTTTTCCTCATGTCACTCTCCCCTTAGGAGGCGGCAGAGCTCTTTGGGCCCGACAAAATTGGAAAGCCCTGCTAATGACCCTTGACCCCTCCGCTCCCACCCCCACCACTTTGCCCCAACCCAGAGACACAGTTCTAGTTTTCTACTAATAACACTATTCATGTTATTAATCTTAGGATACACTAAACGTTTGGAAAGGCACATTCCTGGCTTTTACACTTGATTTTTGTTGTTTAAATATTAATAAATATGTAAAAATATATGAAACCATTACTGTCCCCGTTTCCTAATTTCATCTCGATAAGATGTATTGATTTTTATCCACGAGCAAGAAATGTCCCCAGATTTGATTTCAGAAATCTGGTCACCTTACATTACGTCCTTTTCAATTTTCCATCTATAACTCCTCAACCGTTTCTCAGTAACTACAGGAGTCAGTAACTATTTGAGAGGAGTCAGTAACTATTTGAGAAAAAGATGGCGGCGCCTGGTTTGATAGGAGTACTTGCGGCTTTCTTTATATACACAATACTGATGAGTAATCTCAATCTTTCTGACAACGGTCGATCACAAGCGGACTCTTATTTATATGGGACTGATCTGTCATTTTCAAATAAAACAAAAATAAGGCAAGCCCTCAAGCACTTTGGATTTGGCAGGCATGTCTTGGCCACCACATTCATCTATCCGCAACTCCTCAGCCCGACATCATCTCAATCCAAAACTGCATTAAAACCACGGCAAACTATCGCTTTCATCATCGCCGCTTGCTTGCTTCTATCTGGGGACATCCACCAGTGTCCAGGCCCGCTAAACCTTTCATCAGAAGTAAGCTACCTTCACGGCGACTCTACCCCGAACAGGAGCATCAACGATAACTTACAGGTATTCTCTTATTATACACACTACACTGCCTTGCAACATCCTCACCTTCATTCTTGTGCTCTTCCTGCGACTGGATTGAACGAGGGCATCAGCGGGACGGGGTCATTGGAGTCCAGGAGCAGCGCGTCTTCCTGGCTTAAGCCGAGCATGGCACCGTTGGCCCCCCTGCACCCCCACTCTGCGTGCGCACGGCATCTCCACACCGCTCCGGCTGGCCCCTGGTCTCAGAGGCTGAACCGCCATCGACCCCACTCTTCCCATGGTCTGTCATTACACCACGAACACCGACAAGATTTGTCTAGCTTCATCACCGGCCCATACTACATCCACCGGCTACATTCTCGTGGCGCACATTCAACACGTCATTGGTTACGTCATCGGAAGACGACCAACACAAGAGACAATATAGGAAAGCAGCGGCGACAGGGAAGACGCGGGGTGGATTTTCGTCTACTTCGGACCTTCCCAAAGGCTAAGCCCAACTCCGAATTAAAAATAGAACTATTCAATACTCAATCACTCTGCAATAAAACCACTTTTATTTTTGATCACATATGTGATAAAAAAAGTGGACATATTATGCCTTACTGAAACCTGGCACAAACCTAGTTCATATATGGCACTAAATGAAGCTTGTCCACCAGGTTATACATATCTGGAGAAAGCTAGGACCACTGGCCGTGGTGGAGGGTTGGCCGTTTTCCATCGCAGGGATCTACCTATAACCCCCCTCCCACTACCGGAGCTGACTACATTTGAGAGCCTTCTTTTTAATTGTAAATTGCAAAATGAGACAATTTTGATACTCCTCATTTACCGCCCACCAAAACTCAACACTGGATTCATTATGGAACTGCAAGATCTCCTGACTTCACTTTGTGCCACATCCCATAATACGCTTATCCTGGGGGACTTCAATATTCATGTTCACTCGTCTAATAACCGCCCTGCTGCAGAATTTCTCGAACTCTTGGACTGTCTACATCTCACACAACACGTTTCAGTACCTACACACACAAGAGGTCACACTTTGGATTTGGTAATCACGGACAACGCCCCCATTTCCAATCTGCAAGTTGAAGACTTGGGGGTGTCTGATCATAAATTAATTTCCTTGACTTTGCCATTAACAAAGACATATATGCAAACAAAACGTCAAATTCAATTCAGAAGTTTAAAGACAATAGATCTGACCCTTTTCAACCAGGATATTCAGGATATCTTACTAACTACAAAATTCACCTCTGTCAATGATTATGTCAACCACTATAATTCCAGTCTTCGCAGTATTCTTGATACTCATGCACCGGTTAAAACTCGGACAGTTACCTTCTCCAGATCAGCCCCATGGTTTACATCTGAACTCCGTACAATGAAAACTGCAGGTCGTGCCCTGGAGCGGCAGTTTATCTCCAGTGGCTTGGTGGTCCACAAACAAGCCTATCGCAAACACCAAAAGACATATTCCAAAGCACTCACGGCAGCAAGATCCCATTACTTCTCCCTAAAAATCTCGAACAGCCGTGGGAATTCCAAACAGTTATTCTCTGACATAAACTCTCTGGTCAAACCTTCCACATACACGCATGCTGATACCAGTATAGATCATTGCAATAGATTCATGGACTTTTTCATTAATAAGGTGGCATCAATCCAGTCTGCTCTCCCTATAACAGCTGAGTCTCAAATTGTTATACCTCTCCCCACGCAAAGTAATACATTTTCAGCTTTCTCCGATGTCACCCAGTCAGACGTGGAGAAGATCGTAAAAAGCATGAAAACTTCCACCTGCGTGCTAGACCCTCTCCCCTTAACCAAGCATTTGAAGAGGTAAAAAAAAACTCAAAGACCCAAACCGGGTCTGAAGCACTCAAGTTCAAGATGTTTTTATTTGGGATACAAAAGCCACTTTGCGCAAAAGTGGCATAATAAAAATGTGTCCTTTTCTTCTCCTGATAAAACCTAAAACCAAGAGGAGTTTTCCTTAAAAATCAGAGGCTGGAAGTTGGGCTCCGCTCGTTATGCTGCTTCTGGTGCGAGTGATCAGCCTGGAGCACCCACTGGCTGATCCACAGCTGACTCTGCGCGGCCCTCCAGCACTGTTCCACTCCCTGGCTCGCCAAAGCCCTTTCCAGACCGATTCAGCTAAAAAGAGAAGCAAGGAGAACGCCAGCATCCCACGCGCAGCATCCAGCGTCCCCGCGCCAAAACCCCGGAGGGAAGATATATGCCTGTCACCTGCAGATTCCGTTTCTCCCTTCTCCTTTCCTTCGACTCCTTTTATATTCGGCTTTTAATCAGCCCTTGCTCACACCTGCGCCGCAGCAATTACATAGCGCAATTAATGCACTCCGCCTCCTCAGACAACTACTTCAGTCCAGTCATGGATTGTCACAAGTGAAAAACAAACCAAAACAACCCAACATGCAGGAAAAATTCAAAAGTCTAAAATAAAAGGAAAACAATCATATAAAAAGAACATCAAAACATGCAAAGCTCAAGAAGAAAAATACAAAATAAAAAACAAATCATATCTGCTTCTCCAAACATTCAAAGCATAAAACTAAACATTAAAATGAAAGAAAACCATAAACCATATTTTTTCCCTGTGCAACACACTGACGTCACTGACGCAACAGTACGTGGGCAGCGGCAGGATTGTGATTGTTTTTTCCACAGTCCTCATTTTTCAATAAAAGAGCAGACATTTACTGCTAAAACTAGAAAAAAGTTGTAACCACAAATGTCAAGGTAAATACTGTAGAGAAAATGCAAAATTTATCTGGAAAAATTTTACATGCGTGTGCTTTTAATTGTATTTTTCTCATTTAGCAGTTCAAGATAATGATAATTCCATAGATATAATAGCAGACCTTTAAGCTATACCGTCTCAGTGACGAGATGAAAACACAAGGAGAAACAAGCAAGCATGAGAAATTATTGCACTTTTAAATGAATCAAGTGATTAGAATTTTTTGTTGTGGGTAATTGATTATTGCGGCAGGCCTTCTCAAGACTTGAGACTTGACTTGAGACGAGAGCTCTCAAGACTTGAGACGAGACTTGGGACTTGAGCTCTCAAGACTTGAGACTTGACTTGGAATTGCAAAAAATGACTTGTGAACATGTCTGACCAGTATAGATCATTGCAATAGATTCATGGACTTTTTCATTAATAAGGTGGCATCAATCCAGTCTGCTCTCCCTATAACAGCTGAGTCTCAAATTGTTATACCTCTCCTCACGCAAAGTAATACATTTTCAGCTTTCTCCGATGTCACCCAGTCAGACGTGGAGAAGATCGTAAAAAGCATGAAAACTTCCACCTGCGTGCTAGACCCTCTCCCCACAGCATTACTTAAGTCTAATATTACAGCCATTTGCCCATTAATCACAACCATAATTAATCAGTCTTTGCGGGCCAGTCAGGTTCCCCCATCTCTTAAAACTGCAGTCATCCACCCTTATCTGAAAAAACCCTCACTTGACCCCAATATTCTTGCCCATTACAGACCTGTTTCAAATTTACCGTTTATATCCAAAGTTCTGGAAAAAGTTGTGGCAGCCCAACTTCATCAACATCTTCACATCCATAACTTCTACGAAAAGTTTCAGTCTGGCTTCCGTTCCGCTCACAGTACAGAGACAGCTCTGGTTCGCGTAATGAACGACCTTCTCATGACTGCGGACCAGGGCTCACCATCTCTTCTCCTCCTCCTTGATCTGTCGGCTGCATTTGACACAGTGAATCACACCATCCTTCTCAACAGGCTACAGTCAGAAATTGGACTTTCGGGTACAGCACTTAAATGGTTTCATTCATATCTCACCAATAGAACTGAATATGTTTCCTTGGGTCAGTCTAAATCTTCAACTCATACTGTGACTTGTGGAGTTCCACAAGGGTCAGTCCTTGGGCCAACCCTCTTCTCCATCTATATGCTCCCCCTAGGTCACATAATCAATAAACACAAGGTTTCCTTTCACTGCTATGCTGATGATACACAACTGTATATGAAAATGGACTCCACTTCTCCTACAGTTCTTCCATCTTCACTTCAGCTTTGCTTAGAGGAGATAAAGGCATGGATGACTGCCAACTCTCTTCAACTTAACAGTAATAAAACGGATGTCATCCTTCTTGGCACCCCTCATCAAACTCAGTCCTCTAATCTCAGTAGTATTTCAATATTTGGTCTTAACATTCCCTTTTCCACCACCGTCACAAACCTTGGAGTTAGGATTGACTCTAACCTCACTTTCAACTCCCACATCCGTCATCTTTCTAAAGTCTCCTTCCTCCATCTCAAAAACATTGCCAGACTCCGCCCCTCCCTCTCCCAACCGGATGCTGAGAGGTTGATCCATGCCTTTATCTCATCAAGGTTGGACTACTGTAATGCCCTCCTCTTTGGGACCTCTGGTAAAAACCTGCAAAAGCTCCAGTACATTCAGAACTGTGCTGCCCGGGTCCTGATGAGGAGGCGCAAATTCGACCATATCACTTCTGTTCTTAATTCACTTCATTGGCTACCGATCAAACATAGAATACATTATAAACTCTGTCTGCTTACCTATCAATGCATCCATGGAGTTGCTCCTGCCTATCTCAGTGAACTCCTCTCATCGCACGCTACTTCTCGTAGGCTTCGTTCCTCCACCTCCTTTTACTGCCTGCATCAACCTAAGACCAAACTTGCCACTATGGGGGATAGGGCTTTTCAGGCAGTAGCTCCACGGCTCTGGAATGCCCTTCCAGAGTCCCTGAGAGCCCCACAAGGTTTGGAGGCCTTAAAAAAGGTCTTAAGACTCACCTTTTTAAACAGGCCTTTTAGAACTGTAAGTTTTGTTTTAAATTGTGGTTTTTATTGTTGGTTTCAATTGTTGGTTTTGGTACCACTTGGTGCGAGATGTGTTGCTGTGGGCCCTACAATTTATTCTTTTATTTTTTATTATTACTATTTATTATTACTATTATTATTATTTTTTGGTAATTGTTGGTTTTTGGTGCCGCTCGATGTAGGATGTATTGCTGTAAGCCCTACAGTTTGTTCTTTGTTTTTATTATTACTATTGTTATTATTTTTGTCTTTGTTTTTTTTTCTTCTTCTTTTGGTCTCTGTAGCACTTTGAGATTTCTTTGAAATGTAAGGTGCGTTACAAATAAAATCTATTATTATTATTATTATTCTTATCCTTTTCCCAACATGATTTTAATATTTCCCGAGTTGGATGTTCACATTTATTACCCATCAAATTTAACCAATAATTAATTCCTAGTTTAGTTCTCCTTAGATCTAGTGGCATTTCTCCTGTTTCTACTTCTAATGCTGCTGTTGGTGTTGTTTTAAATGCTCCAGTACATAACCTTAATGCTTGATGTTGAATACTGTCTAATTTATTCAAATGAGTTTTAGCTGCTGAACTGTAAACTAAACAACCAAAATCAAGGTCAGATCTAATCATCCCTGTATAAATCTGTTTTAGCGATTGTCTGTCTGCCCCCCAATCACTACCTGCCAAACACCTTAATATATTCAATTTTCTCTTACATTTATCAACAATCTTTTGAATGTGAATATTCCATTTTAATTTTTCGTCAAACCACAACCCTAAAAATTTTATACTCTTTACCTGTTCAATTTTTTGATTATATAACTTTAATTCTATTACCTTGTTTGTTCGCTTTTGAGAAAATATAATTACCTTTGTTTTATCCACTGAGAATTTAAATCCCCACTGCAGTGCCCACAACTCTATATTAATAATTACCTTTTGTAATGTTTTTACTATAAACTCAACATTCTTCCCTCTTTTCCATACAGCTCCATCATCTGCAAAGAGTGAACAACCCATATCCTTTCCAATATTTTTAAATATGTCATTTATCATCACAGAAAACAATAATGGACTTAGAATACTCCCCTGTGGTGTACCATTTTCCACTACATATTTACCTGAAACTACCTCACCAATTCTTACCTGTAATTTCCTGTTTGTTAAAAAGTCTTTAATCCATTTATATATTTTTCCTTTAATCCCCAATTTGTATAATTTAATTATTAAACCCTCTACCCACATCATATCATATGCTTTTTCAATATCGAAAAACACAGCCACTACACTTTCTTTGTTTACTTGAGCTCTTCTAACTTCATGCTCAAGACATAATGTTGCATCATTAGTGCTCCTCCCTTTACGAAAACCACTTTGATAATTAGAAATATACCCCTTTTTATTTAAATAATACATTAATCTATTATTAATCATTTTTTTCATTATTTTACATAAGTTTGACGTTAATGCTATTGGCCTGTAACTTTCTGGTTTTGAATTATCTTTCCCTGGTTTAGCTATCGGTACAATAATAGATTCCTTCCATAACTCTGGTAATTTTCCCTCCTCCCAGCTTTTATTAAATAATTTCAATATTATAACTTTTGACTTATCACTAAGTTGACTTATCATTCTATACCAAATTTTATCTTTACCTGGCGCTGTATTTTTGATCTTTTTAAGCACACAATTTAATTCCACTTTAGTAAACTCAACATTCAAAACGTTATCTGTATCTTCCTCTCTCTCCATTAAATTTTTATACTTAAGAACAGTATATTCTCTTCCTTTTCTTCCCTCTTCACTGATGTTATTTGTACTATGTATCTTACTAAATAATCTTGCCAATGCCTCAGCTTTATCCTCATCTCTAATTATATCTACATTCTCTACTTTTAATACAGGGTAATCAAACTCTTTTTTAATTCCATTCATTTTTTTAATTACTTTCCACATCTTCTCAATTTTTGTATCTCTCCCTGTTGTACTGCAAACATTTCTGCAATAATCTCTCTTAGCTTTCTTTATAATCCTCCTTACTACTGCTTGCTTCCTTTTATAATCAATTAAATTCATATAGATTGGATTACGCTTTAATACCTTTAAGGCTTTATTTCTTAATTTAATTGCTTCCTTACACTCACTTGTCCACCATGGCATCTTTTTCTTATCATTTATACTCCTTGACTTTTGAATAGAATTTTCTGCTGCTTCCATTATTATCTTTGAGATACTTGCATTTACTTCATTTATCTGCATATTAAAATCTACCTTTTCCAAATCTATTTCACTCAAATATCTAAACTTACTCCAATCTACTTTATTAAAGTTAAATCTTTCCCCTCTATTTTTATATTTATTTCCAGTTATTCCTACCCTTATAGTTATAGGATAATGATCACTACCCACTGTAGTTTCCTTATCAACCGACCACTCACAGATACCAGCG
The DNA here is from genome assembly GCA_018398635.1 of Cyprinodon brontotheroides. Taxonomy (NCBI): domain Eukaryota; kingdom Metazoa; phylum Chordata; class Actinopteri; order Cyprinodontiformes; family Cyprinodontidae; genus Cyprinodon; species Cyprinodon brontotheroides. Next base: position 35,597 of record JAGKQL010001486.1, read on the forward strand.
ATATCATTTGATACAATTGTTAGATCAACAGTTGACTCCATCCCTGTTCTTATATTGATTCTTGTTCCCCTTCTCTCGTTAATACATACTAAATTTTTCATTTCCATCACTTCTTCTATAACCTGCCCATTTTTATCATTACTATTACCCCATAGTGTACTTTTTGCATTGAAATCCCCACACCAAATTACCCTCCCCTCCAAATACTCTAATAATTCAACCATTATTTCAGCCGATAATGATTTACAAGGATTATAGAAATTTATTATTTTAAATTTACCTCCTTGTTCCCATTCCTCAATTACTATGAATTCTAGTTCTTTCCCTTTTCCTTAGATCTGATATTGTATCCCTCGTTTTATAAATATTCCGCATCCACCTCCCCCTCCCTCTTCTCGATCTCTTCTTATACTAATATATCCCCTAATCACAAAATCTAATGTTGGTTTTAACCAAGTTTCCTGCACACATATTATATCTGGTTGGACTTCAAGCTCGTCAATAAAACCTTTAAATTCCGGTCCATTGGCTATCAAACTCCTAGCGTTCCATTGAAGTATTAGCATAAACTACTTTCATTTGCTGTTCCTGACTTCTTATCCACCTCTAGCTTTTTATTTATTTCTTCCCATGTTCCTTCATTAAATCCCAAGAATTTTTCAGCTCCTTTCACTATTATTTTAATCTTCTCGGTTTTGTTCTTAGCTTGATCAGTACAGTTGATAACATAAGCTATGAATAGGACTAGATTTTCCACTGAATAAGTGACCTTATCTTCTGGTAGTGTTTTAGATTGCTGTATTGTTTGACTCCCCATTTGCTCAACCACTCTTTTTTCCTGTTCCTTCACACTTTTAACAGCTTCTGCGTATGTAACCTGGTTGTTGTTATAATTACACAAAATGTCTTCTTTTTTTGGTTGTTTGTATTGTTCTCTACCTGACCGAAAAGCTGTCATTGTTTTGAACGTGTTAGTTTAAGAACGGTAGCCCCTCCTTTTTTTATTTCTTCTTTTATGGTTTTGTCTTTAAAATGTTTGCGTCCCTTAGGCCCTCCCCTTTTGTCATGTTGTCCTGCGGGAGAGGTGTGTCCTATTTATTTCCTATCTAAATACTTCCAGTTTATTTATAGATTTATTAAGTTAATTTCTGTTATGTATTTTTGTTTGTGTAGGACTTGGAGCGGGCAGCTTGTAAAACGATTGCTTTTCTCTTTAATGTTTTCGTCAGGTATGTTGTGTAAAGAAGGTTTATTTTGTTTAATGTTGTGAGACATGATCCGCCCTTTTGTCATGTTGTCCTGCGGGAGAGGACTTGGAGCGGGCAGCTTGTAAAACGATTGCTTTTCTCTTTAATGTTTTCGTCAGAATAAATCGAAGAAAGCCAAACCGAGTCACGGCCTGACTAATTACCAATAACCAGCACAACGCAGAAGGGAACCGGTTACACTTGGTGCCGTCTGACCCGCTGTAACGTCGAATCTCCACTGCTGAAGCTGCTGCTACGTTGTGCCTTTCCCGCCTTTGACGTCTTGCTCCGCCTTTGCCCTGCGCTTTGACTGGCAGGCGCTGGCGCGCTGTATCCTAGCAACGAAGTAACTGTTTCTGTTGGTCTTCTTTTTTTGTGCACCTCGTTTTATACAAGGGAAGAGGGGAAATAAGTGAAGAATAATTAGAAAAGTTTTTTTTTATTTTGTAAAAGTTAATAAAAACAATCCTAAAACAGTACATGATCAACAAATAATAATAATATTAATTATAAAAAAATAAATAAATAAATAAATAAATTAAAAAAAAGTAAAGACATGAAACCAGTCTGATTATTACCCTTTACCTGTAGATAAGGCTGGTTGTTTTTTCTTTTTTTTGTTTCTTTTGCTGACTGTTGCATCTGAGTTCTTGTGTGACTGATTTGTTTTTACACTGTTGGGTATCTGCACTTTATTTTTGACATCACTTCTTTTTGATCCACTGTTATTTTCCATAGCTTTTGTCTGTTATTGTTTGATGAAATGTCTGACACTGAGGTACCTTTTAAAGGTGATGAAGTGGACCGGAAGGTCACTTTTAGTTTGGGGAGGGGCCAACATTACATGTCATTTGGAAGGGGTAGACCTATGCCTTTTAGTCCATATGAATTTTCTGTTGATCAGCTTGGGATGAACCCCCCACCTGTCCCTGCTGCTGCTTCTACACCCATTGACAAAGCAAGGTCTGACCCTACCCAACTTGTTTCTACTGAGGCTCTCAGTGGGGTGATTGCTGATCTGGCTAAGCAGATTGGGGACGCCATTACGACGAATCTCAATGGACTAAACCCACAAAGTCAGTCACAGTCTCAGATTGCTGACAGCCAACCCAGCGACCTGACCGATCAGTCACAAATGAGGTTTGTTGTTCAGTCTGATATTAGAGCACCTCCATATTTTAAAGGTGACCACACTGACACCTTCTCCATCCAGGAATGGGAGGGTTTGATGAGATGCTATCTGTCAAGGATGAGATGTGTGGACCCTGTAGAAATGTGTGAGATCATCACATCCAGACTTATTGGGAAAGCCAGAGATGTGGTTCAGGTGTCGCTTCGTTGCCAGCCCCAGTCATGTAGTGACAAGTTGGTTTCTACTGTTTTCGATATTTTGAAACGCAACTTTGGTGAGCTGATCTTCTCCAGTTTGCCAATGAGAGACTTCTATAACATCCTGCCAGCTGATGGAGAGACAGCCATGGACTACTGGATTCGACTGAACAAGTCTATTGAAGCGGCTGATGAGTGTTTGCGTAGGAGGGGGAAGCAGGTGGAGGATCCAGGAGCTGAAGTTGTTACAATGTTCATCAACCATTGTCCTGATCCTGGTCTAGCTCTTTCCTTCCAGCTGAAACCTGTGGAGGAGTGGACTACTGCTGAGGTCCAGAGCCGCCTTGATAACCGTGTTGCAAGTCTTAGGAAGCCGATGGTCACTACAAAGAGGACTCTTGGTTCGTCTGCGGGCCCTGTTCTCTCCTGTCATCCTCAGCTTGGTGCTCAAACGCCTAGTGCTGCGTTGTCAGCTGATGCTACACCATTTGCTGTCCGTTTTCCCCAAGCTGCTTTGGCATGTGATCATTCCTCAGCTTCAGGGCCCTTGAATCAGCAGCCACAGCAGCATGTTGCTCCACATTCTACATCCTTTCAGAATACAGGTCCACCCCAGCCACCTTTTTCCTCCAGTTCAGGAGTTGAACCGCCTCCTCAGATGACAGAGATGTTCGATAAAGTTCTGTCTCTGTGTGCAGCTTCTCTTGCTACAAAACAAAGTGGTCAACATGTGAGGAGTTACACACGTGGTTCTAAACGTCCTCAGCATGCACCATGCAGGGTTTGTTGCTCAGAGGAGCATACCACACACTCACACTGCAGATTGTTCAGACTGTGTCTCAACTGCTTCGGCTCAGGGCACATTAAAAGGGATTGTCCTCAGCCTGCTCATCACACACCGCAGCTGTCCTCCCAGTATCCTAATTTAAACTAGAGAGCCCGTGTGATGAGAGGGGAAGCATGGGCAGAGTGGATAATACCCTCACGACTACACTGGATGCACACTCTGTTTATACTGAGTGTTGCAATACTTCACCTGAGAACAGAGAAGTGATTTTCTTGGGGTCACAGAGAGTTCAGAGGGCTAGTGATTTGTTTTATGCCTCAGTTTCAGTTAGTGACCGAACTACACTGAGGGGTATGTTGGACTCTGGGAGTATGTCGTGCACATTGAGCGTGGAGGCAGAGAGCAAACTAAGAGCGGCGGGTGTTGATTTGATCCCTCTTGCGGTTCCAGAGAATGTGGTGCTCGTTGGGTGTGGTGGCCTTCTCACGCAGCCTCGATACATCTATGAGTTGAACATTGAGATCTATGGCTTCAGATTTACAGTACCGACATTTTTGATACCTGGCCAACATGATGAATTCATCATTGGTAGCAATGTGCTCCGGCCCCTTATTCAAAGAATGAAAACTGATTCGAGGTACTGGGAACTCATTACATCTAACACTGCAAACCCAGAGTGTGAGGAGTTTTTGCAGCTTCTGAGTTGTGTTTCTCGGTGGTCAAACTCTACTTCACCTGACAAGATTGGAACAGTTAGGCTCAGACAGGCTGTTACCCTCCTTCCTCGTCAGGAGTATGTGGTTTGGGGTAAGCTCCCATCCACTGCACCACTGTCATTGGGAGGCACTGTGGTTGTCGAGCCGTCATCTGCTCGTTCCACTCCAAAAAACATTTTGGTGGGTCGTGTAGTCACACCCATGTGGGGGGATCGTTGGGTCCCTATGAAGGTCCTCAATCCCACAGAAAAACCTCTGATACTGCGCCGCAATGCTAAAATCGCTGATGTCTTTCCATGTGTTGCTGTGGAGGACTTTGCTTTTAGTCAGGGGAGATCGGAACTGTACTGCAACCATTCAGCTGTTTCAACAGGTTCATCTCATCACAGTGCTGATCCAGTGCAGATGTTGAGAGACTGTGGTCTTCATGACATTGACATAGAGAGCTGTGAGGTGTCAGATGAGTCTAAAAGAAGGCTGGCTGAACTCGTGATTTCTTACCAGGATGTGTTCTCCAGGGGAAAACTGGATTGTGGTGAGGCTAGGGATTTTGTTCATCGCATTCACTTGGCTGATGACCAGCCATTTCGCTTGCCTTATCGACGCATACCACCAGCACATTATCAGCAGTTGAGGGAGGTCTTGTCTGAGATGGAGATGAAGGGTATCATAAGGAAGTCTATTAGTGAATATGCCTCCCCGCTTGTTATGGTGTGGAAAAAGTCTGGGGACATAAGGATATGCACTGACTTCCGCTGGCTTAATGCTAAGACCGTTAAGGATGCCCATCCATTGCCCCATCAGTCTGACTGCCTTGCTGCTCTTGGTGGGAATGCGCTGTTCAGCACCATGGACTTGACCTCTGGTTTCTACAACATCCCTCTCCATGAGTCCGACAAACATTACACTGCTTTTACCACGCCGCTTGGACTTTATGAGTACAACCGTCTCCCACAAGGTTTATGCAACAGCCCAGCTTCCTTCATGAGGATGATGCTTAACCCCTTGAACCCTACGGACCCACCGGCGGGTCCAGCTGCTACGTGACCTCGTAATTTTACCAAACCCCCAGTATTGATGTAAAAAACATATTTGGCACAGTTTGGTGACATTTATGGATAAATGTGCCAAAATGGCCTCTCCGCCTAAGAAATTTCTCACTAATACCATTCTAAAATAAATATGATTCATCTGATTGAGTCCAAATTTGGTATATTTTTACACAACATTTAGATTTGAAAGTCTGTACTACTTTTTTGTGCTATAAATAATATTTTGGTAGTGTTTTGCAATGTTTATTTCAAAGAAAATTTTGGCGAGGTTCAAAAAATGCAAAATATTTTGTATTTTGTCCCTAATATTTCAGGCAGGGTCAAAGCTACAATGGTGCTGACACCAGAAAACCATTCTATGACATCTTACCTTTACAGACGTACCAAAAGTTTCTTCTTAAATCTGTGAGGCTATAAGTGATTTACTTTTGTGTGTTTTTGTCAGGCAGAAATTTATTTATACCCCCTTAGGGTGTAAGAGGTTAATGTTTTTGGTGACTAGAACTTTTCCAGCCTCCTCTGCTATCTAGACGACCTGTTGGTATTTGCACCGTCTGAGGAGGAGTCGTTAAAGAGGCTGGAGGTTGTTTTCTGTCGCCTGAGAGCAAACAACTTGAAGCTGGCCCAGAAAAAGTGTCACTTTCTCAGGAGGTCTGTGAGGTTCTTGTGCCATGTTGTGGAAGCTGGTGGTGTTTCTGTTGATCAGGAGAAGGTAAGGGTCATCTCAGGGTTTGAAAGAAAAGACCTCATGAAGGAGGATGGCTGTACTCCGTGCCAGAAGAAGGTGAGGTCATTCTTGGGCATGGTGCTATTCTATCAGCACTTTATTCCAGCCTCTTTATGCCCTCACTGCAGGTCAGAAACGTAAAGTAAAGAGCAAAGGACACGGGAAAGCTCGAACCTTTCGTGTTCTGACTCCCCAGGACTGGACTCCAGCTTGTAAGAAAGCGTTTGGAGACCTTAAAACTGCACTTCCCAACTGTGTGGTGCTGGCACATCCTGATTTTGAGAAGCCATTTATTCTCTCAACCGATGCTTCATTGGATGGGCTCGGTGCTGTTTTGTCGCAGGTCCCAGCTGATGGAGAGATTGCTAGACCTGTTGCTTTTGCCAGCAAGACTCTCAGCCGCAGCCAGGCCAACTATCCTGCACACAGGCTCGAGTTCCTAGCCTTAAAGTGGGCTGTATGTGATAAGTTCAGCCATTGGCTGAAGGGTCACAGGTTTACTGTGTGGACGGATAATAACCCTCTCACATATATCCTGACCAAGCCCAAACTGGATGCTTGTGAACAGCGCTGGGTCTCTAAGCTTGCTCCATACACCTTTGAAATCAGGTATGTTCCAGGGAGACAGAATGTGGTGGCAGATGCTCTGAGCAGAGCTCCTTTTGTGAAGCCTTTGGCTGATCGCCTTCTGTCAGAACCTTGTCAGGAACTTTTGGAGCATGTCTGTGAGGTCCCTGATCATGCTGTGCAGGATGTTTTCCGTTTGACCTGTCAGCTTCAATCAGTGGACAGCTCTTCCTCCATTACAGCTGACATGTCCATGACCTGTGACGAAGTCTCCTCTCTTTTGTCATCTGCCTGCAGTGGAGATGCTGGTCAGACTCAGCATGCAGCATCTTTAGCTGATCATCTGAGCATGATAATCCCACACACCACAGGTCCATCAACAGCTCTTTGTCTAACTGACCTGGTCTCTCACCAGAAAAACGATCCTGTTATTTCCAGAGTTGTCCTGTACGTTGAGCGGGGACGCCGTCCATCAAGGCGGGAACGCTCTGGTGAAAATCAACTGGCTCTAAAAATTCTGAAGCAGTGGGATAAACTAACATTGCTGAATGGCATTCTTTACCGTGTCATAAAAGACCCTCTGACAAAAGGTAAACGCTTCCAGTTTGTGGTCCCTGATGCTTTGAAGTCTGTGGTTCTGACTGGTGTTCATGATAGTGCAGGTCATCAGGGCCAGCCACGAACATTCTCCTTGGCTCGTCATCGTTTCTTTTGGCATGACATGGAAAGAGATGTGCGAGATTATGTGAGAAAATGTCCCAGATGTGTCCTCAGTAAAACCCCAGAGCCTGCTGTGAGAGCCCCTCTGGAGAACATCAGGACCAGTGCTCCGATGGAGCTGGTGTGTATTGATTTCTGGTCAGCTGAGGACAGTAACAGCAAGTCTGTGGATGTTCTGGTGATCACTGATCACTTCACAAAGTTAGCACATGCTTTCCCGTGTCAGGATCAAACTGCTAAACGAGTTGCAAAAAAGTTATGGGATGGGTTTTTCTGTGTTTATGGCTTCCCCCCAGCGCATTCACTCGGAACCGGTTACACGTAGCTTATATTTTTAGATGTTTTAATCTGCACCACTTCTTTAGCCCTCTTCCTTACCTCACATCCTCCGTACGTGACCCTATGATTTCCCCCACAGTTACAACATTTCTCCAGTACATCCTCCTTACATTCTTCAATTTTATGATCTTCCCCACATTTTGGACATCTCTGCTTTCCTTTACACACTGCTGCAATGTGCCCGTACCTTTGGCATTTAAAGCACCGAAGTGGTGGAGGTACATAAGGTCTGACTTGGAAACTTATATATCCTATTTTTATACTCATTGGCAACTCTTTTCCTTCAAACTCCATTAGGATTGACTGACTCCCCACTCTCTCACCATCCACAGTTCTTGACAGCCTTTTCACGTTTGTCACCTTTGCTCCAACTATATTTTTCTTAAGTTTTTCCAGATCCTCATCTAGAGGGATCCCATATATCACCCCTCTCATTTTTTTTATTTTCTCCCAACATTTTTTTCTCCAGCACAGCTCTTTTACATATGCTATCCACATTGAAGGCTTTATTCTTTTGTTCTATACCCTTACATTCAATCAAAAGACTTCCGTCTCTCAAAATCTTCACCATTTCAACGTCTCCTATTTTCTTTTTAATTTCTCTTGACACCCCAATTGGGCTGATTTTCTCCTGACCTTCCTTACTCTTAAGTTTCAGAATTACTTTAAATTCCTCATTCACAACTTTTCTCCTAACTACCCTCTCTTCCTCTGAACTACTTTCTTCTAAATCCCGTTTGCTTCCTTGACTATCTCTGATTCCCTTTCCGTCATCTATTTTAATTCTTCCCCGTCCTCTTCCTCTCCCTTTTCCCACTGGCGTCCACCCTTCATATTCCCCTTCTTCTTCATTGCTTATTTCCATTTCCATCTGAACCATTCACATACCAGTTTATGCCAAAAGCCGCCTTTTCCACTCTCCAAGTTTGGTGTGGTTTTGATCTTTCGTTCAAACGCAACAAACTCTCCTTTCTCAAAAGTCGAATCTCCCGGCTCAGCCAAGACTCCAACCAGCGAGGCCAACGCCTACCAAACTCCGGTCCGCGCCAACTCCCCTTACTCTGCTGTTTCTGGTCTGCGGGGGCGGGTCATAAGCCGGCGGTAGAGCTGAAAGCTCACTGCTGAAATACACAGGTGATCAGGACACAGGTAATCACAGGTGATCAGGTTCAGGTGATCAGGTTCAGGTGATCAGGTTGATCAGGTTCAGGTGATCAGGTTCAGGTGATCAGGTTCAGGTGATTGGCTCAGAGTCAGGATTACTGAGTCACGTTAGGTTGATACAAACATGACACCATAAAGTGGAAAGAAGGAAGAGTTTGTAGCTGTTTACGTTTATAACATGAGAGGAACGTGGTTAGTTTAGTGTTTTTCATATAATTTAATAGCACCGTAGGGGGCGGAGCTTCAGTCAGCATAAAATGTAAGTGATGGTACTCAGTCATCGAGGTCATTCCGAAAAAGAAAATGAAAAACAATCCACTGGACTTTGTTTCCAAGTTTGAAGACATTTCTCTTCCCATCCAGGAAGCTTTATAATTCATAATGTCAGAAATAGCGTTGAGTTTCAGGCTTTATACCTATATAAGGAAACCCCACCTTAAACAGAGGAGGTGGACTCAGATTTCAGGTTTAAAAAACGTACAATGCAGCAACTGAGTTCATCCCTTCCTGCTATCATGGCGACAGCTTTACAGGAGAGCAGAAGACCTCGCCTGTTCAACCAGGTCAGGGGTCGGCAACCCAAACTGCTCAAAGAGCCATAATGGACAAAAAAGAGAAAATAAATCTGTCTGGAGCCACAAACATGTAAAAGTCTTATATATGCCTGGTTTGGCACTACGGGCTCTAAGTGTATTATCCCACTATAGAAAAGGACTATGTCGGCTTAGATATATAATAAGCATTCATGATTAAATGTTTATCCTGGAGAAAGTGTCACATGGCAGCATGAGGTGAGGGAGGAGCAGTGAACGCTCTCACTGTGCGGCGCTTCACCGCGCGGTTTAAGTTTTGGTTTCATTGATGAAATTATAGAAACTGGATTATGGAATCTTTCTATGGAGGACGTGTTTCTGTTGGGAAGAGCTGATGGAGTCATGAGGAACCAAGCAGGAACTGACATCCATCAGAGCAGAGCTCTCTAACCCTGAAATCCCCCATCCCAGCGCTCCTTGGTGTGATTTACATGTTTAGGATTTGGGGAAAAATGGAAGAAAGTTCCCATCCCTGCATCAGAGCTCTACCTGTTAGATCTGTGGACGGTTTTCCATCCTTGCAACCAACCTAGCAGCAGTAGTTGAGTTTGGAGATGTAATCCACTTCTTAAATCTATCTTTGCTCTCCTCTAATTAACCAGAAGTTCTGCAATCCCACTTTTTCTCTCTCTCCCAACTTTGTGATTGGCTGCATATTTAGCCTTCCCTGGAAATGGCCAGGGAAATGTTTCTTTTTATTTTTTGACAACCTCTCATCACAAAGCAAAAATGCAGGCAATCCTTCCACATTGATAATGATAATTCTTTATATCCTCTCTTCTCATCAGCTATCTTCCTTTTTTCCCTTTGGGTCCGAGACACACCTGCAGCTTTGTTAGCCTGGCACCGGCCCCGGAGCCGCGGGTTGCTGACCCCCGAACCAGACCAACAATTCCCTTTAAAGGAAAAGTCTGGTCAGCAAGGAATAATCATGGATCATTATTTATACCTTAAACTAAGACATTTGTGGTGATTTAACGAATTTAGCGTTAATCAGTAAAAATAAAAATAATATTTTTCGTTGCGATCATTGAGTCTGGGAGCGGCCATTTTTGCCCAAATATAGTAACCCCTCCCTCCTGCCATCTTCCAGCAGTGACGCCACGGTGCGGTAAGCCTAGCGCCATTCTCCCCGCTTTACAAGCTAAATCAATGGGAACTACTAGACACATCTGCAATCAACAACAATTATTGAAGATTTCCAGAGGACTTCACCATTATACTGATGAAGGTTCTCAGTCATCCAGGTCATAATCATTCCGTAAAAACATGCAAATGGATTCCATTTGCATGTTTCCAAGCGATACAAGACTTTGTCCATATAAGATTCAAACTCACTGCCGATCCAGACATTTGAATTGAGAAAGCTTCCTGGAGAGGTGGCGAAACGTCTTCAAATCTTGAAAACCAAGTCCAGTGGATATTTTTGAATTTTACGGAATGACTTTACCATTGAAATTCACCAGAGCTATAGTGAAACTGACAATGCCCACACGTATGCATGGCAGCTGGATGGTGGAATACATCGGGTAAAAGGGAAAAAGAAAAGAGTTATTCCACCTTTCTGATTCCTGATCCTCCACGACGGGTTGGTCGTTGGATCGCCAACTTGAAGAGGGAGGATTTGCCATCGAACTTCTGGCCAGAGAAAAACATGTAATATGTAGCCAACATTTGGAAGAAGAATGTTTTCAAGATGACTTGGATAATAGCACGCAGACAAACACCAGATACAGCACTGGGACTTGATCAACAGCCGATACCGCGACCGTGGACGTCACTAACCAGTAGGTGGCAGTAGTGTTCTTTTTGACAAACATGGATGCCTCCAGTAAAAATGAAAATTACTCTTAATGAAAAACATTTATAATTTATTGAACAGTAGGTAATAATTTAATTTTCAAAGTACTTTCAGAAGTGTGAATTCTGAATATGACCGAACTTTAAGAAAATGTGAAAGTTTTTTTTATTGATCCTAAAGCTTCGTATTGAAATATACAAGAGGCACTCTGGAATTCTAAAGGGGATGGGAAAGGACCAGAAACTGATCCTCTTTTGGCATAATATGAGTCTTGTGAACATAAAAACAGTATCCAAAGAGACAGTCATTGCCACCTTCATGGAGGACAAGTATTGGCAGAAACCTGTGCAATCAGACACTGAATCTCTCTGTGAATCTTGTAACTTAAAAACAGTGTAAACTAGAAATAAAAGTGTGATCTCCGTTTGTTAAACCCATCTGCATTTGAATGAAAATGCAGGAAAAATCGAGTCATATTCCAAATTCAAACTTCTGAAAGATCCAGAAGTGAACATCCAGATGTATACAGTGCATCCAGATGTATATGGTGCATCCAGATGTATACGGTGCATCCAGATGTATATGGTGCATCCAGATGTATACGGTGCATCCAGATGTATACGGTGCATCCAGATGTATACGGTGGATGGTAAAAATGAAGGAGAGTTTTAAGGTGACTTATATATACAGTATCTTATGTACAATGAAAATGGCGGCAGGTAGGTGCGGTTTTTGATTTGTTAAACAGGAAGAAACCTCCCAGCAGCAGCAGAACCAGGCTCAAAGTTGTGAGCGTGCCATCTGCTGAGTTTAAGCACTGGGGGTTCAAGGAGCACAGAAGCAGAGATACAAAAAGCAGCTGTAAAGTGTTCGCCCAGGAAATTACACACAGCACAGGCAGGACGAGCCCAAGCAGCAGCTCCCATGTCAGAGATGAAGAAGAGCACATCCAGTTAGTCCCGGCAGAGAAAGCAGGACCACACAGGAAAAACAGCAGCCGATCTCCAGCATCTGCGCGAAAGGTGTTGATGGAAGCAGCACAGCTGATATTTCCTCCAGGATGGAGTCACAGCCAAACAGGAACAGACCAGATGAAGCTACTATGAGGGAAAAACAGAGAGAGCAGAACGTTAGAGATTGAACTAACAGATTCTTACAGAATAGGAGTTTCTAAGTTATTGCACAGTTTTACACACCAGATTTTAATGCAGTGGCTTTTATAAAGTGTGATGGGCAGCAAGGATGAATAGACCTGCGCGGGAAGCGCTCCTATTTACTCACGGGATGTATAAGTTTGTTAGAGAATTTAAAATAATCTCTCAAACATAAAAGCCTTGAAAATGGCCAAGCTCCCATCTCATATCAGAGATCTGATTGTTCCTTATGTTCCCTAACAAAGAGCACTGGCGCTCTCAATCTGCGGGTTTTTACTAAGTGGTTCCTGCAAATTTTACAAAAGTGGAATAGGAGGCTTATCGTAGAGGCAGACGCATCTACTTTTAAGGCCAGGCTTAAAACTTCTCTTTTTAATAAAGATTATACTTGGAGTGGCTCAAGTTATCCTGAGCTATTTCTATGTCTGCATTATAGGTTTAGATTGCTGGAGGACATATAAGGACCCTTTCATAATTTTTGCTTAAATTTTCATTCTTTAATGGCAACTCTGCAGGTACCTATTAAGGTTCAATCTCTAAAAAGTTCTGCCTCTGCTTTTTCTCATAGTAGCTTCTTTATCTGGTCTGTTCATTTACTCCAGTATTACTGCCTGTTTATTTATTTATTGTGCTGCTGCCATCAACACCTTTATTTATAGATGCCGGAGATCAGCCT